>JAQQAE010000388.1:0-34443 GCA_029823295.1 Pseudamia nigra
ACAAACCTCTCTTATCTTTTTAAATGGGTGAACTTGCACATTTTTACATTTCCCAATACTTATTGTCCCCACTGTATATAAAACACATGTACATAGACGTGATAATTTCACAATCTAAATAATAGTAACAGTGACATGAATATGAGCTAGTTCAGATGACATGCCGTGCTAACATAATGTGCTGGATGTGATCCCATGCAAATTCACGAGGGCCTACGGCAAAAAGCTTCATGAAACTGGCTCATGATGATCATCCAAGGAAAGAAAGATCAAGCGCAACATCTGCTGCAGGAGAAATTTTACCTTTACCACCTGCAGAAACTGGGGACTGAAAGAAAAGGCCAAACTTTTGACTATCCATGATTTACAGAAAGCTGCAATTTGTTTCTGGTGTCTGTGTTGAGAAAATGCACTCGCGGCAAACTCGTCTCCACAGTCGACTCAAACACCACCACACACTGCGCCACCTACTCAAGAATCATAAAGCAGTCGAGAGCCTTCTTTGTTTGCAATTCAATTTGAAAACTGTTTTCTGTTTATCTTTTTATATTTCATATATCAGTATTAGATATCCTGGCAGGATGTAGCAGACAATAACACAGGGTAAGTTTTCTTTACTTCTACGCAGGTTATGGTCTCAAACTAACCCCCAGCTCTGCATCAACAGCAGCTTATCTAACGCCTCTTTCACAGTCACGCTCTCCTCTTTCCCTCAGTATTTCACTTACTTCTTTACTTCCCTCTCTCCCTCATCCTTTTTGCTCCTAAAGAGCTTTTCTGTTCAGATGACCTCCTCTCCACTTCGTTTGATGGGCCCCTGCTAAGAGGACTCCATCCCCTCTCCCTTTCCCTCCACTTCCTCCTCTTTTCTCTCCGTCTTTGCTCTCTCTCATCATCATCATCCCCTCCCCGCCTTCCTTCCCTCGCTACCCCCTGTCTATTCTGTGGCCCAGCGTGGGTGGCTGAGTTTAATGAATTCTCTTTTCTCTCTGCAGCCAGCCGCTGATTTCTGATTGTGAGGAGGCGTGTGTGCTTGAGTGACTCAAACACTCGCACATACTTTACCTATGCACTATCCCTGTCATGACAGCAATCATTTTATAACTCTAAAATAAATCTCGGCCTATGTCACGATCAAGAGTTCGGGTTGCACTTCCTCTTTCATAAAAGCAGAAATTCGCTGACTGTCAGCTTTAAAATAGATTTGCCCCGGGATGTGTCTGTTGTGAACACTACCTGCTGTCTCCTGCAGCCAGAAACATGAGTCAAGAGTCTGTTTTGTCCTCTGATGTCTGTCTTAATGCACAGAAAAAGCCTCAGTAAAGTGTGTGACAGGACCCGGGATCAGCTGACAAGATCCTGTTTTGATGTTTGAAATAAGAGATAGCAGGAGTCTAATGGAAAGTTTGTTTAGCTGACAGAATTTAATGCAGCCTTCTTATGTGTGCACAAACTGTGCCATTATGCACCAATGAAGCGTCCACAGGAGGCTTTATGTCAGAGTGAGAGTTAGCGCCAGCTCCTGCTGTTGGGGAAAGTTTTTATTGCAGTGAATGAGTTCGGAAACGTCATGTTGCAGAGATTCCCCCGGTCACAGACTAAGTTGTCTCAATAGTGCAGTCAGTAAATACACATGGAACAGGGCAGCGCATTAGTTTGTATGAGTCAATGAGTCAAAGGTGACAGTACAAATATGATTTTATTCTTTTCAAAATGCACCTATGTGGAGGAGAAAACATTCCATTAGCAGTGTAATGTTGAGTTTCCCCATATACCTACAGGCAGATTTCAGGGGATCCATATGCTGTCAATCACATCAAAATGAACAAAATAACTACAAAGAAGGTAAGTCTTCATTTTCCATAGGTTATTATCTGACATTTAAGTGTAGACTACACTAAAACTTTATGATGTGGATGAATTTAACATACTGTAACAAATGTAACTGTTATGTTAATTTAATATTTATTAGAAATTTAACTTGACAGTGTTGGTTATGTTAATAATGTCCTTCTTTAAAACCTCTGCCAAAGAAGCTATGGTTTGTAGGTGTCTATTTATTTTTCTGTTAGTTTGTTCACAACATAACAGAACAAATTAAAAAAACAGATATGGATGAAATTTTCAGGACAGGTCAGACATGGCACAATTATATTATGGTAGTGATGTGAGTCATCGTCTGGATCCAGAGTATTTTTAAAGGATTTTTCACCATTGTGTGATAGGGACAAATTCAACATTTGCTCTTGTAACGCCATAAACAGCACCCAGAATATTTAGCCAACAAACACATGATAACACCATACAGTATATTCTAGCAAATCACAATGTTTGATCAGATATGGACAATATTCCAGATATACCGATCCAGAATGATTATACTTACAGCGGTTGAGGAAAAATAGCTACTGCAACATAAAAAGTCTGATGATTCAGCAATGTGTCCACGGATGTGACGTATCTTCAACATTTATGGAGCTAGAGCCAGAAAAATGGAAATTTTATATTTTGCGAATAATTACTGAACTACGATATGTATGTGATTTCAAATGTAAAATTTCTTTGACCCTTTGTATATAAATTGTCATCTCATTTTATCAGATCTGTGTTAAATTTTGTCATAATTATCCAGTGACAGTGCTCACAGAGACCTTGATCTTTGACTTGTGCCTGGTAAACTAACTTAATCTGGGCACCGTTTCAGTGGAGTCCACTGCATCTGTGTGGAACCTCGGAGTGATTGTGGACCAGGACTGATCCTTCAGTTCTCATATTAAATATTTGTCAAAAAACAGCCTTCTTTCACCTCCATAATGTTGCCAAAATTAAGAATATCCTGTCCCAAAGTGATGCAGAAAACCAGTCCATGCATTTGTTACTTCTAGGCTGGATTATGGTAAGTCACTACTGGCAGGATGTCCAAATAACGCTATAAAAAAACCCCAGTTGATCCAAAATGTTGCAGCACAAGTATTAACTGGAGTCAGAAAGAGAGATCATATCTCTCCAGTACTGACGTCTCTTCACTGGCTATTTGCAGAGTGTAGAACAGAAATTAAAATCCTCCTCTTAATATACAAAACCATAAACAATCAGGCTTCATCCTATATCATAGACCATGTCACAGTCAACAGAACAGAGAATCCAGAAACAAAAATCCCCTGTCCACAGCTGTCTCCCCATACACATCATATTGGGGTTAATCAGTTGTACCTGCATTGATTTTCTCCCCACTTGGCTTTTATTCAATTTAACACACATCTGACAACCCATATAATTACTGTCTATCCTGTATGGCTGCCCATTAAAAAATAATAAGAACAGAAGAGGATAAAACAGAAAGCAAATTAGTTTTTGACTTTACAGATGTTCTGGTAAATTGAAACCTGATCAGGCTCCTTTCTTATTCACAGATTAAATCCTCACAAATTCGGACTCAAATTACACACTTTAACATCTTCTGCAACATATCAGTAATTACCGTCTGTTGGTCTGTTAATCATATTCAAGAAAGACATAAGGCGTTATGTTTCACTCATTTCAAAGACAGCATTTCTTCTGTGTATTTATTGGGATCTGAGTGTGGTTTGAGTGAGCATGAACAATTCTTTTTTGGTGGCTCAGTGCTTGTTTTAGTTACAAATTAAAACAATGAATGTGGGCGAACACTGAACTGGGAATGGCTCACAAAATGTGTAATTATTTTGTAATCACAGAGGATTTAAAATAATTATGGGTCAAAAATAATTACTCCTTTTTAAGATGTCCTGTCTTATTCCTCTTTAACTACATCATTTTACTTGGGGGCATTAGTCACAAAACTGGCTATAATTAGCAGGATGTCCGAGGTGTTCTTACTCCTCGTGTGTTCAGCTGCCGGGTCACGTTCGTTGCTGTGTCGTGGACACATGGCACCCAGTTTCTTTTGGTTTTGTGTTGTAGTACTTGAGAATGGTCTTGGTCTCAGTCTCATTCGCCCTTCGTCTTGGTCTTGACTCCACAAAGTGTTGTTCTTGTCTCAGTCTTAATACATTCTAGTTTGACCAGTCCGGTGATGTGGAAGTAACTTATACCACTGTTGGCCTCTGGGGCACCGTTCACCCTGACTCCTGTAGAGCTACATCGTGGTCTCAAACATTTTATTTGGACCGTCTAATGAGTGATCTGGTGCTCCGTCTTTAAGTTTCTGTCTCAAAATTAAGATATTACAGCAAATAATCTGACAAATCATTCCTGGCATTTGATTTACAGCTCACTATGGTAACTCGACTCACCAGTGGAGTCGGACCGAGCCGAACCTTAATATCTTCTATTGATTCAGCAGAGCACAGTTTTTCCTAACAGAAGCTCAACTGTAGTTGTGGTTAAGTGTTTACACTAACAACACCATAATATGACTTTGTTCAGCAATATCTTCACCAGTAAACTAGAGGTTAGCATTAGTTTACCCATAAGACCCCGATATACAGTAATCCCTCATTTATCGCAGGTGTTACGTTTCAGGACCACCAGTGATAGGTGAAAATCAACGAAGTAGCAGCACCATATTTATTTTATTATTTTATGTGTATTTTGACCTTTACAAACCCTCCCTGCATTGTTAACAACCCACCCTTTACTTTATTAATAACAGCGCATAAGGGTAATGCTATACAAGTGTGACAGGCAAGTTCACAATAAATAACTGTGTGCAAGCGTAAAGCTGTATGACCGTGATAGGTGAGTTTACCATGAATAGTCTATACGTACTGTACCTTATCTGCGATGGTCAACATCTTCCTTTGCTGCTTAGGCTTCATGACCAGATCATGATAAAACACTCATGATAAAAAGATATAGACACTCGACTAAAATTATTTATGATAGATGGTATATTTATATATTTTTTTGAATTCAAACTTGTGTAACTAAAGGAAATTCCATCTGCTTTGTGGAACTTAACAGAACTTCTGTCATGTTCTGCTGAGATGGTTTTGCTTTTTTACACTTGGTTCATTGTTTTCATCAGTAACTAATGTAATTTGTTTCAAAATTTGTAAAGACTTGTACTTTTACATTTAAGTTGACCTAGAAGCAACAAACACTAAAGAAGTTGGCAGTGAGGTGGGTCAAATGTAACATAAGATTTCATTATTTTTACCTTGATTTAAGAGTTATTGTGCATTAATCGCGTAAAAAAATTTTAATCTAATTATTTACGCAAATGAGTTAATCCAGATTAACACATTAATTTTGACAGCCCTACAACAAACACAAGCACAAATCTGCGATATAAAATACATATGCTCGCCATAAAAACCCATGATGCACTGAATCCGTGAAAGGTGAATATAGCCAGGGATTACTGTACTACGCTCCGGTAGCTCTACTGCTATTTGTCCAAATATGGTCACATTGTGTTTTTGGCTCCAAAGTTTCATCCAGGAAGTCACAACTTAAATGGCCTCAAAACAGCCATTTAGAAACCAATGGGTGAAGTCACGGTTGCTTTGTCCACTAATATATACAGTCTATGGACTCGAATTACACAGCCTTGACTGCAACGCTATGGTTAAAGAATAAAAGTACTTAAATAGGAGGGTTGAGAGTTGGACAGAACAGAAACAAGGTCCAATTCGATAAAATATTTCTGCACAGTGTTTTATCAATAATGAACAAAGTCTTTTAACAAACGGTCTCGTGTCAAATTAATCATGAAATGATCACCACACGCTTCCATTTGCGAAAACCATCAAACACTATGATGATACTGACTCTCATAACGACCATAAGGAAACGAAGACCAGGAGCTCAATGGTTTAATGTCTTGACCATTGCAAAGCTTTTTTCAGATTAATTGACCTTAATTTCTAAAAGTAATAGGATGTCTTTTCACTTTACTGAACGGTTTTTTGTCCTCGTATGAATTTGTATAGTAATTGTAGCAGCACTAATTAGAATCAGCTTTATTGGCCAAGTATGTACACACATGCAAGGAATTTGAATGTGGTACTTTGGACAATCTAAAATATCCTCTTTGACCACGTTTTACCATTTTCAAAGTCCACTGTGCTGAATTAAACAAATGCCAAGCTGCAACATGAGCTTCAACCACACACTGTAAACAACACGTTAGGATTAAGAATATTATACTGGAATTTAGCCAAGTTAATGCCATGACTCCAAATTTGTAAATCCTCCAACCAAACTACTCGACTCATTTCAAAGTTGATGCAATGGCATCTAGATGGATGTGATTAGTTAAAAAAAAGAGAGACACAAGGCGTGGAGTTAATGACTGAATGATAACGGATTCAGCCATACCGAGTGCTGAAATAAAATGTGGAGATTGCTCTGGCTCTGCAAGACTACTCAAACTTTAAATACATTATAACTAAAGGGTTTATATTCAATTTCCTGAAGGGTCTTGACAAATTCTGGAAACCTAAATAAAGATGTTTCACAAACACCTGGCAAAATACTCTCATCTACTGTATGAACAACACGCAGCCGTTGCTTGGAAGTGCGCGAAGCTCAGTCAACTTCCCAAATAAACATGTGAAACAAGACTTTGCAAACTAGGTTGCATTCCCCTTTTCATGCCAAACACGAGACTTCAAAAGCCTCCAACAAACCTCCCTCGAATCCCAACATTAAAACCTAAAAGTGGATCATCTCTGTATTTCCACATCTGTGTGGGGTCAGCGGCGGGGAGCAGGTGTTTCCTGTGTCCTGCCTGCTGATTGGACAGATGGATTAGCTGTTTAACGAGGTGAATTTGTTTAATCTGATAATAGTATGTGCGATGAAAACATATTCAGTAATTCTCTGTGGCTTTTGTTTTTCTGCCTTGATTAAAGACACTTCCATTCTGGCACACACAAATAATGGAACAGTTGTTGTTATGACCAGAAGACAATGCTCTGAGGTGCGCTGGCACACACAACACACAACTCGCAAAACACACAACCTGCACCACGTTCACGCACATACACACGCATACGTATACAGTATACACAGAAATACACAGTCCCTTGTGTGTAACCCCCCTGTGGTATGGTAATGAGCTGCTAATCTCTGTGGTTTACACAGCCAGAGTGTGTGTCTGTGTGTGTTTGTGTGCATTAAGGTGCAGTGTGGAAAAGCCCGAGGAATTCTCTTAGGCCGTCAACCTTCTGCTCTCACTGGGGCGCAGGCTGTCAGCACATTAAAAAGTGAGACCTGTGTGTCTGTGTGTATGTGTGACAAATGGAGAGAAACTGAAAGTGAAAAATGTACAACAATAGAGCAGCGTTACAGGGCCAAGGATGTTCTCACGATAAAAAAAAAACCTTCATATCGGTCGATATTGATAATTACCACAATAAATGTCAAACCAATGTTTCATCCATTGAGGACTGACACTGAGTGAACGTTAAAGAAGACAGTTTGCTGTTCGTGGAACAAGGCAGGAATGACGTTAAATGTGCAAAAAGACAAGGTTCAGAAAGAGAAAATACAACACAAAGATGTGGGATAATGTAAGACATGCAAAAAAGATAAAAACTGACATTTAAAAAAAAGTAAGTGAAAAGGTGGGAAAAAAGGAGACAATGAGACAGAACTGATGTAAAAGATACAAGAAGAGAATTACAACATTAAAAACTGCAACAAAACCAAAAAAATGAAGAAAGATGCGATGAATGTACATGTGCAGAGTGAATGTGCAACACTGAACTATGAGCAAAATAAAATAAAAATAGCATGCCGGGATACGAATTCAATTTCTATCCTTTATGTTCGGGTAGAACTAAACAGATGTATCTGCCTTTTATGGGAAATGAGCTGATGGCCTGAAAATAATCTACATACCTGAGACTGGAAAATGTATTCAATTACCATTATGCCCAATTATGTCTAAAGTTGCTAATTTCCATCATAACTAAACCTATTGGATGTGCTGTATTCAGATTGACCACTTCCTTTAGCATCTGCTTGAAAGCAAACACACAATTTATTTATTTATTTCCATAATTATCTCCGCCAAAGAGGTTACGTTTAGTTTGAGTTTATTGATTTAATGATCTGTTTGTTTGTAGAAAAATAGCTATTGCTAGGTAGCAGATAAAGCAACAGACATGCAACTGACACCAAGTTGTAGTGGAAAATCTGCTGATTCAGTAATGTGCCCCCAAATTTGATGCGTCTCCACCATTGTGGAAATATTATCTAAAATGTACACATCAATTCTTCACCCAGCTCTACTCAGTTAATAACATTCTACTAAGAACAAAGACATGAGGCTGGAGAAACACAGCAGTGTGCATCAGGCAGCATCAGGGCGTTTGTTTACTTCGGTGATAAATGCACACTTTCTTCATCTGATCTGTATCCTGACTCTCCTCTAACTCTCTCTTCTGAGCATGTGTTCTTTTTTGTGTTTTGATGCAGCACTAGTGAGTGTGTGTGTGTGTGCTGAGTGTGTGTTTATTTATTATGCTGAAGTCACATCACTAATTAGTCCCTGGGAGAAGCCTGAGGCCATTTGCAAAATCCCACTGATTAAAAACAAGTCCAAATCCAACCTTGTGTCGCATATGTACACACACACAAACACGTACACTACACACTGATGCATACATAGACAAGTGTATTTTCATGACACACAGAAATCCATGTATGCTGAGGAAAGCTACTTACTGTCAAGGCTGGAACACGTGTGGGCGAGTATTGCGTACGGAGCTTGTGCACGCATGTTCAACGGGTGTTAGAGAGCTGTCAGTTGTTAAGGCCAGTTTAATATTTAAACTTGCCGTCTAAAGTTATCATACCCCAGGGTGGCTGCTGTCACGGCGGAATCACACGTATACGCCTGCACACACACATTCGGACACACACGCTTGAAGCCTTCAGGAGCTCCAGCTTGTCACAAATCACACTCAAGATGTCAAGGGCATCGTGCATTAGCAAGTGTGACAGACAGAAGCACAGAAAGGCAGAGACAGACGCACACAAGACAGGAGAACAGACGAGGAGAGGGTCTCAACCAGAGCTGAGAAGACAAAAACATCCATGTTGAGAAGATAAACATCAAATCGTTATTTAGTCAAAAAGCTGTTTTTGGTCCTGAGTCAAAGTTCAAGGAACCAGGTGTTGCCCTGCTTCCCTGTGCTCCCTGGTCCTATGCTAGGGAAAGGGGCATGCTATATTTCCCCAAAAGACCCTCCAGCCCACAATGCTTCTATCAAAATGACAGATTAATATAAGGATTGGACCTGGAAAAACAAGGGGTGAACTAGACCTTGGCCAAGGCAGCCCTGTTTCTCTTCGTAGTAAACCTAATCATCACAGTAATCATTTCAACCTATGCTCTTTTCCCCCATAATGTTATTAACATCCAAAGGCAATAAATTTAAATTGTTGTATTCTTTGATCATGAAAATTTGGAATCACATACATATCATTATTAGTTCAATAGTTATTCACCAAAAATAATATTTCCACAGTGGTGATTTTCTTCTGGATATACCTTCATAAAAGTTGATGATGCATCAAATCTGTGGACACATTACTGAATCAGCAGACTTTCCTCTACAATTTGATGTCAGTTTCATGTCTGTAGCTCTATTTTCTACCTTACAGTAGCTATTTTTCCTCAACCCCTGTAACTATAAGCATTCTGGATCACTATATCTAGAATACTACCTATGTCTGGCTCAAATGTTCTTTCAGAGAATCTACTATGGTGTTATCCTATGACTTTTTGGCTACAGTTTTTGGGTATTGAAGAATTCTTTAAAAATCTTCTTGATCCAGACGATGATTCAGATCACTCTCAGAATCTATGTGATTAGTCCCTGTGCCATTTCTGACAAATTCTGAAAATTTGATCTGAATCTGTTCATAATTTTGAGTTGCGGTGTGACCAAACATACAAATGGCAACAAAAAACAGAACCTCTGATCTCTAAAAAGGTGATCCCTTATATAACTGCCACTTGACTGATTGTAACCAGGTAATGAACTTAACACAGGTGAGTCCAATAGCTCCTAGCGACCATTTGTAAAAACAGGACCTCGGATAATCTTTCCACAACAGGGGTTAGTGTGAAAAAAGCATAGTGTTGGAGAACACAGATACACTTTCAAAGAAACCAGGTGGTTGTGTGTGCTTTTAATAATTTATTTACATAGGCAGCAGCGCAAAAAGAACAGATGCGATGAGAAAGCACTCAGAGAGCGCAGCCCAAAGCCAAGGCAGCTTAGTTCCTAACACAGAGAGCCTAAGTCCTGTCCACTTCCTTCCGCCTCATAGAATTTTCTGATCCCGACTTCATTACACCACCATTTACACATATGATGTTTGTCGATTTAAAAGACAAGTTTACGTGTTAATAAATTAGCAGTTTCTCTCACAAATGGTGAAATACACATGTGTAAAGGTGCAAAGGAGCTCAATCCCCTCTCACATGATGTAGTGTATGTCATGTATAACTATGTCCATATTGAATAAATAGAAGATACAAAGGTCTGAATCGGTCCGACTTCACTATAGCGAGCTGCTGCTACAGCGACATGTCAATCCAACATTTGTTGGAATATTTATCGTAATATCTTAATAACAAAGAAAAAAGTTAAAGATGGACCACCACGTTACTTATTAGAGGGTCCAAACAAAACGTCTGAGACCATGATGACCCATGAAAAAATTTATTTGCTTAGTATTTTCAGATAGAAGTCCAGTGTATCTCTATGGGAAAAAAGCTTCTTGGAGCCGGACGATCGATTCCCCAGCGGCCAAGCGGTGGGATTTTAACTTAAAGTTACTTCAGCATTGGCCTCACTGAACAGCCCCGGTCGTTGCCCCTTGGTCACAACACTAAATTAGCTGCTACCTTGACAAATTTAACCTTGTTCTTCTAGAGTAAGGCAGTGAAAGAGGTGAAAATCATTCTAGGTCTGTTCGTGTTGAGCTGCAGAGACTCTCTAGCAGCTCTGAACTGATAGGTGAGACATGAAGTCACAATGACACCATGCTTGCAACTTCCTGATTGTCACATAGTCTAGATTATATAGTGTGGGTTCTCTCCAGGTACTCCAGTTTCCTCCCACTACCAACAACATACGTTAGTGGTTAGGTGAATTGGTCACTCTAAATTGTCCATAGGTATGAACGTGAGTGTGAATGGTTGTCTGTCTCTATATGTCAGCCCTGTGATGAACTAGCAACACATCCAGGATGTACCCAGGCTCCAGTGCCCTCCCCGACCCTTGTAAGGATCAAGGAGTAGAAAATGAATGAATTTTGTTGTCCTATACCTCAGCAGTTTTGCAAGAAACTGCTGCTTTCATGAATTGCATGGTTTTCTTTTAAATTAACAAAGATCATATAATGTATGTAAATAGTGGCATAATTCAGTTGGGATAAAAAAATGTATCTGCTGCTCGCCTCTGGCTACAATGTAATTTTTTTTCTGAAATTAGGTCCAAAGGGTCAAACCCAGAGGAGGCAGGATTTAGGCTCCCCCCCTGTTGGAGACATTCTGGATCACCAGATCCTGATTTTTACCAGCATCCAGATCAAACTCTGTGGTGTGGTAGAACCTTTAATGATCCATCCATCCATTTTCTACACCTTAATCCTCAAAGGGGTTAGGTTAGTGCTACCCACTGCACCAGCGTGTCGCCCACCTCTGATGATATTCTAAATTTTTTGCCTATGTTATTGGGTATTATTTGAGGAGTTAGAGACAGAAATGTTATTCCCATGTCTTACAATGGTGAAAAATTCCTCAAAAATTCCTGGGTTCAGACAGTATCACAAATAAAATCTAATCAAACTACATGACCTCAGTAGCTCAGGTCAAAAGATGAAATGTCCATATTGCAGAGACAAAATACAAAAAAATTCCTAATTAAATTTCATGATGACTATCAATGCTCAGCTCAAGTCACAGTTTCTTAATGAGTTAGTCTTATATTTACATTTTGCACCTTGCATGATCTGTCTGAGGAAAAAAAAAACTGAATAATCCTATTTGAATTTAAACCGGTGTAAAAAGCGAGTGAGTGGAGGTGATGGATGAGTAAGACTGGAAGGAGGAGAAGTGAAGGAGGAGACAGTGACAGCACTGGGAGGAGGAGGGAGTGAGGGATGATGGGAGAGAAGGATAGAGAGGAGGAGGGAGGGAGTGATAAATTGCTTTGAACTTTAATGGACGTCTCAGATGCTGCTCTGGTGATGTGGTCGGACAATACACAACATTACAGGCACACGTGAGGGCTGATTGCAGCTGACAGCCAAAGAGGCCTGTCCCCGTCGACCTAGAACACAGATTTACACACGCTGCGCGACGTCTTTCCAAAAGTCAGACCAAGGAAGACGACAGCAAGGCAACTTCTAAGGAGAAAGTGCAGAGAAAAGAATGGGGTGAATCTGAACTGTGGCTGAAGAGAAATGAAGGGGAGAGTGGGAGCAGTGGCTGAATCACAAAGCAGGATTAAGAGGCTACAGAGGTAACTTCTGATTTAACTCTGGGTTTTCAGTGTCACGGAGGTGGTTCACTTTTTTCACTGAGGTAAATCACTGTGATAACTTCTGCTCAACACCCAGTCTGGCTCACAGGATGTAGTCTGATGGAATAATCCTGCCAATGGGTGACTATTTCAGTCTTCATTCACCTCCCTTCCACCATGTGAATCACATGAACAAACAACAACCTCATAGCTGTGACTACGTGCTGAAAGCAGAAAGTTTTGATCAGTACACATCTCAATCTGCTATCACCTGTTTTCTCTCAAATACTGAGTTACACACCCCACCACATAAATGTGTGTTTCATCTTTCACATGCAATTAATACAAATTCAATTCTATTCTATTTGTATAGTGCCAATCATAATCAAAGATTCTCTCTAGGTACTTCACAGTTCAAAGCCAAAACCTCTAGACTGCACAAAGAGCAAACCCAACAGAACCTCTGAGAGCAAGCCAAAGGTGACGGGGGAGGAAAAACTTCCAACAGGGGTTGGGGGGAGGGAATATGGACATACACATGTCAGTCAAAAAGTTAATAGTTCTTCCACTGTATCATCTTTATAAACCTTGGCAAATCATGGACAATGCGAAGATTGAATATTGTGTGATCATCAAATGCCTTGTGTATGAGTAAATTCATATTAGTCATTGGTATGAATTTCCTTTTGCTGTAAGGAATTTGATGAGTATGTGATTTGTAGACAGTTACCAAGTGTGAAGAATGATAAATACAATGAAAGACAGTTTCTATGCATTGGTGCAACGTATTCTCACGCGATCTCTTCAGTATGTGATAGCGATGCCGAGTGGCGATTCGAGGGTCCATTGGGGACCTAGACAAAAATTCACATAGGGGCCCAACACACAACTAGCGATCGTCTCCATAATGTTATAAATCACCCAACAAAACTGCTGCTTTTAAAGTGTGCCAGCTCTCTGGGGGCCCCCATTGGCCTGGGGCCCCAAGCAGTTTCCTGGTGACATGCAGTGCCTCTGGCATGCCAAGGCAGCATGTTGCAACTAAATCAAAATGGCTACTACTTCTGTAATTGTCACTCATTCTTGAAGAATAAAGTACAGTACAGTACAGTGATATATTAAGTTTTGGAGATTTTAAGAGTATTACCAACTATCAACACCCGATGACAACCTTAACATCAAGTGAGTGGCTATAGTGGCTCACGATGCCACCTACTGGTGGAAGGCCAATGAAAACCCATGGTTGACCCTCCAAAATGAAGACACTGGGACAGAACTCTGCAGTGCCATACACTAGCATATTTGGTATATCATCAAAACACTTAATTCTGAGCACTACTGTGTAATGATATATTTAATTATTTTTTGAATACTTAATAGTACAAATTGTACATATAGTCCCTTTAACATCAGATGCACCCACTTCAGGTGTAAATCGTCAATTTAATGGAGTGTATTTGAGGTTTTTAGCTTCACAGAAATAGAGAAGCAGGCCCCTCCTACACCTGCTGGTCAGAGCAAAAGGTGATTATTATTTGTTCACATGGTTCATAATTTTACACAAACAGAAGGCTGGCAAGAGAGTCACAGTTTCATTAAGTTTAGTCATGAAGCTACCAGGATCAGGCAGAGGATAGTCAGAAAACACAGATAAACATATCATACACAAAATCACACCAAGTGAGACATGAAGCCTGGCTTTCTGGTTGGAAAGCACTGTTTTTGTTAAACCTTCAAAACCACCCCAGCCACCTCCTTGCAGTAATTTTAACTGCTGCTGGATGCACCTTCTACAGCATATTTCAGTGTATGGCACCTTCTACAGCATATTTAGCATTGACACCACAGCCACTGATGCCCCATTCAGTTAATTCTAATTATATCTAATATGATTCTGTGTGAAAATCCAAGTAGATCACCAGTTTGTGAAATATTCAGACCAGCCTATCTGACACAAACCACCGTGACATGTGTCAATCACCTTACTTCTCCATCATCATGGTCTGTTTAAACTTAAGCAGGTCGTCTTGATTGTGTCTATGTGCCTCAATGCACTAAATTGCTTCCATGTGATTGACTGACTAGACATTTACATTAGTGAGTTGTGTTAACAAGTGTACCTAATAAAGTGGCCAGTGAGTGTGCATAGTCCATATAATCCACAATCGAAGAAGTGCAGCTCCTCTGCTTTCACTGTTGCTGACCATAACAAGCATGTTAAGTTTTAAGCTTTTTCCTTATTTTTTAGGTATGCATTAATAAGTGAGGTGAATAAAAGTTACATCAGATGACATACGGTATCAATGTGACATGTGGGATGTGATCCCCCTGTAAACTCAGGTGTATTTTGATTGGATGTCAGTTTTTATTATTTGTAAAAGCGTACTGAGAGTGAGCAGAACAATAGCGTTCTCCTTCATTTCCTATCATTTTTTTATAGCTGTGGTGTGGGCTCATCCATGCAAACTGTGCTTGGTGCTGACAGCACTTAATACAAATTTTCCCCAAAATAAAGTCCCAGAGGATACCAGATAGGGTGGGACTTACTGTATTCACTCTGTTAGCACCACTAATAGACAAATATGTTTCATTTTAAGCAGAGGTTCCCAAAAATCAATTTTGTCTCTTCAGGACCTCAATTTGCAGAAATGCATCATAAATTGCCATAAGGGATACAATTTTTACTGACTCCTCCTCCTGTCAACCAATTTAACTCCATCTGTGTTATTTGTTTGCATATGTCATAGATATTTCATTTTTACATATGGTGTTTTTCTGTTTTTAAAGCTCAGTGATGTGTTTTCAAAGACAAAAGCAGAGTTCTTTGGCATCAAGGTCATTATTGTTAACAAAAACTCATGACATAACACAAACTAGGAGTAAAAACACCATTGTCAAGTGAAAAACACATAAGAATGTTCTGTTATCAAGTGAAAATCAAGCGTTTCAAGGTCCTAACAACAGGTCTGGTTTGGGGAGTGATTGGCAATCGATCTGTTCTGTCGTTTAGGTGTGAGGATGTGTTTGAAGGAGACAAGAAAGAAGAAAAAAAAAAGAAAAGAGGTGTAAAGTCCAGAGGGGCAGCCAAAGAAGGAGGAGAGAAAAGTGAACACAGGGGAGGAAGAGGAGCGAAGAGGAGGGAAAGTGTTGCCATATGGTCAGGGTTGGGTTCAGACAAATAAAATGTTGCCTTCTCTCCACAATGGTTAACTACACACAAATGAATCACTAATGGAGCACTCATTCACCACGTCACACATACTCTCTCTCTCAGACACACACACATAATGGCAGACATGTGAATGAAACTCCAAGACATTCACACAGAAGGAGCAATAAATGTTGATGGAGGTGGGCGGACGGGGAGGGAGGTATGGAGGGGTAGGCTGTTTGTGAGGTGTATGTGTGTGTGTGTGTGTGCGCTGTAGTGTTTAGTTGGCGCCACCCTCTTCCCTTCCACCCGGCTGCCTCTCAGTGAGTGTGTTAGTGTGTGTGTGTGCAGTCCTGTCTTTGTGTGTGTTTGAATGGGGGGTTTGTCCCTCAATCTGTGCCCCTCTACTTCGCCAGATTTCTAATGATTTTCCAATGGTGATTTAGGATTTGTGTGTGCGTGTGTGTGTGTGTTTGTGTCCAAGTGCTCGTGCAACCTCTCTCTCCATTCTTTGCCCGGCTATTCTTCTTTTGTGGGTCTGTTCTAAGTGTGTCTCCACAACACTAATATCATGTGACTTAGCAACATAGGGCAAAACCATATCTATTTCCCTTTATTTCTGAATATTACACTGTTTCCAAAAAAGTTGAGCCTTTGTGTCAATAGAAACACAATGCAATGATTTGCAAACCGCCATTGAATTCCTCACATTTAACTGAAAACAGCACAGAGTCAAAATATCAAATGATGAAACTAAGAAAGTAACTTGTTTTTGAAGATTTCTTACTCATTTTGAATATGATGCCAAAAACACATTTCAAAAGAGTTGGGTCAAGTCAGGGTCATGTTTACTACTTTATTCCATTGCCTGGTCTCTTGGGAGCTGAGGAGACAAGTTATTGTGATTTTCAAAGTGGAATGCTTTCACATTCTTTCTTGATGTAGTATTTCAACTGTTTAGTGTCTCCTATGTCATATTTCCTGTTTTATAATGCACCAAACATTGTCACAATGTCGCCACTCTGCACTGCAGGCAGGCCAGTTTAGCACCCTGACTTTTCTCTGTTGTTTGAAAGACCAATGGTGTTGGTACAAAACCTGTTTATATTGTTCAGTGTTAATGGTGACTTCACCAATGTGCAGGTTACCCATTAGTGCCATAAGCACTAATACACCCCCATGTCATCACAAATGCTGGATTTGAACAGGTGCTCTTTAACACGCTGCATGTGGCGTCCATGAGTTCTATAAAGAATTTTAAATGTAAACTGGTCGGACCACAGGACAATTTTGGTCTCTGTGTTTGTCATCTTAAATGAACTCGAGTCCAGAGACGGCAGCAGTGTTCCTGGATCCGACTTCAGCTGTCATTAGTGGATGCAGTGACAAACAGTGTTCAGTGACTTTTGGAAATATCCTTGAGCCCATGGAGTGATATCCACTACAGAATCATATCTGAGGGACCAAGAGCCAGAGATTTCATCAGATTCTTTGAATGTTGAAATTATATTATGAAATGTGGAAAATGAAATACTTGTTGAAACATTGTGACCTCTACCAAGGAGGTTTTGTTTTCACCAGTGTTGGTTAGGTTGTTGGTTTGTCCGTTAGCAGGAATATGCAACAACTACAGACCTAATTTCCACAAAATTTGGTGTTTGGGTAAAACTTGGGCTGAGGAAGAACTAAATCACTTTTGGCTCAGATTCAAAGGCTGTATCCAGGACTTCCTTTAACATTGTACGGTCATTTTTTGACATGTTTGGTAAGTTCTTGGCAAATAATGTATGGATCTTGAAAAAAAAATATCAGAGATGCTTAGGAGAAAAGTTTCTATGAATATTTCCAATTTGGCGGCAATCCAAATCAAAACCATGATTTGGCGGATTCAAATACATTTTTTTATTTGTTGTGTAGTAACAAATTGGGCCAGAGGCTTGACTCTACCACCGAAGCCAAGATAATGGCAAGTGAATTGATCATTTTGCCTATCTATGATATTTTAAATAAATATTCAGTCAAATATATTGGTGCAGATGCAGATCTGCAGGAAGTGTGCACTCTGAGGTTTGGGGGAAGTCTGCACATGTTAAAGTATTTGCCTGCTCTGCCAGCACAGTCAGTCGCCTCTTTAACTTTACTTCCACTGACCCAATGTTTTCTAAATGTGTTGCTGGCATCAAATCCAGAATGAGCATTATTTTTCAGAAAACAATGAGCTGTTGTCTTTATACCAGTTTTGTGTTTTTCAAATAACCCTATTCTGTTTCCATTTCCATTTTATAAAGTGACACAACTACTCCAGAAAACATGGTGGTAAATTTTCAAACTTTAGGTCCCAAGGAATCGATACATTTACCATCTGGGTGTTGAGCTGACAAAGTCTGGGAACCACTGAATAAAACAATTTCTATATTTCTACCTTAAGATATGTTGGTAAATACTGAGTCTAAATTGTGTATGCACTATGTTGTGTTTCTAATTTCCCATAGTTTACCATGAGATTTCAGATTCATTTCTTACCTGCCTGGCTGCTGATGTATTCTGATCCTTTCAGCACAGGATGGAAATCAGGTGGCAGAAACATGAAATGAGCAAGGTTTAACAGAATATATTTTGTCAAACTTTTTTGTTTGGAACATGTTGGAAACTTTCTTCGGTAGGCCTTTCAAGGTTAAACCAACCTTCACATTGTGAGACACTGAAAAAACACGTGAAAGACAAACAATAAGCAGCCTTGGAAACGTAAACATGGACATTAAAACGGATAAGATGAAATTGAATTATTCTTGAAGGCTAAAACCCCCCTCCCCCCGCTGATGGGCCCCTAGTAGGTACACACACAATTTTAGAAATCTAGATTCAAAGCATAGAAATGCAGATCTCAACAGACAATTTTTTCACGTAGTGACCCTGTGACCTAATTAAATATGCAAATTAAGTCAGGTCACCATGGTAACCCTCCGCTCTAGTGGGAGTACTCGTGTAAAGTTTGGTCACTCTAGGCCCTAAGGTTGCTTATATTAACATATGCAAGGTTTGTAAGTGGGGTACCTAACTTTCAGACCCTACTGATCTTCAAGGTCAAAGTCAAGGTCAGGTCACTTGGTACAGTGTCCCTCAAAGTGTAGTAGGCACATATAAAATTTCAGAGCCCCAGCTCTAAAGCCAAAGTCTATAGAGCCCAAAATGTCATCTTTGCACTTAGTGACCCTGTGACCTAATTAAATATGCAAATTAAGTCAGGTCACCGCAGTCACCTTCTCCTTAGTGGGAGGATCCATGTGTGAAGTTTGGTCAGTCTGGGCTGAGGGGTTGCAGAGATATAAGTAGAAATGTCGGTATGGACGGATGTGTGGAATTACGTAGAGTGACTGTTGCTGTATTCCCCTTATGATCCTGTCGTCCTCTTATTATTCATGCATTTTTTTCATTCATTTTGCTCATTATATTGCACACTTTAATTCTTCGTGATTATTTTGTTGATTTTGGGGATCATATTATTTTGTTGGTTTTATTTTTCTTGAATTTCTATTGCTTCTTGTAGTTTACATTTTGTGAATTATTTTATTGTTTTAGAGCTTTTTTCAGAAATATTTAGATGACATATTTCATCTTCATTCTGAAAATGCACCTTACTATCTACTATGCTTATGTTGTGTCATCATAATGATCAACCGTGTAACATGATTTTGTTAAAACCGAGCTGAGTAGAATTAAATGAAGTCGCGTTGGGCTCATATCATCGTAAAGAGGTAAACGGCTCATGACCAAGCAACAATATGCAGCAATTTTGGAAAACAAAGACCCCAGGTCATATGACATTTCCACCGACTCCACCATCAAATTAATATTTGTAATTTTGGAATGTTTACTACTATTTAACCTTACTATTCAGTATTGTTGTCATATGGCTGTGATAACCAGATCCAACTCCCCTTTATCTAAGTTTTTTTTATGGCCAAAACCAAAACATATTCCTTTCATTTCAGTAGTTTTTGCCAACACTAACACAACACTAAGCTAATCAAATGAAAGAAAGCAACCTTAAGACAGTAAACCTGTTTAAAAGGTATTGAATTTTCTTTGCGATGTTCCCATATTATTCAAAACCAAAAAAGCAATTTTATTCAAATGACTTCTTTTCTTTTTGTTATAAAGATTTCAAAATTTATTTCCACAAAAAGATGAAAGACTGAAAGCCAGTGGCAACAGTAATGTTAAGTCCAGTGTGTAAGATTTGGAGGGATTTACAGGAGAGATTGAATTGCAGACATGGAATTAAATATTACTCATTATTCTCATCATTCCATTAGTGTGTAATCACTAGTTTAGACTGTATGTATTATTGGACACAGTGACCCGTTGGTTTCTGAACGGCTGTTTTGAGGACAGTCAGGTCACTTCCTGGACAACATTTTGGAGCCAAAAAACAGGAGGTGACCAGTGAGCTATAGGAACGTAGCATGTCTAACGTCTTATGGGTAAGCTAATGCTAACTGCTAGCTTTCTGACTCAGTAAAACTTCAGCAAGCATTGTCTAACAAAGCTGCATTTCAGCGTTGTTAGTGTAAGCACTTACCCACAACTACAGTCGAGTGTATCGCAGGTAAAATTGTGTTTTCTTGAATAAATAGAACAAAAGAAGGTCTGACTCAGTCTGACTCCACTCGTGAATCGAGTTACCCTATCGACCTGTCAATCAAATCCCAGCATGACAGAGGATTCCTGTAATATCTTACAAACAGAGCAAAAAGTTAAAGATGGACCACCAGATCGCTTTTTAGAGAGTCCAAATGAAATGTTTGAGGCCACGATGACTCATGACAAAAATGTATTCACTTTGTATTTTCAACTGTGCCCCAGTGGCCAACAGCAGTAATACACCTGTAAGTTATTTAAGCGCTGGCCTCAGCGTACAGCCCCAGTCATTGCACGCTGATAATCACTCAAAAATAAGAATGATTGTGTTTTTGTTAGAATGAGTTGTTCATTTCTGCAGATGCCATACGGTTTCATTCTAAGGGTCCGCTATGTTGGGCTACCATGTCTCTACAGTATTCTTCTTCTAATCATTATTAAAATTTTATGATAGAAAGAATTGAACTGTAAGGGAGACTACAATTAATAAACCAAAAAGCCCAGAGCAGACAAAACAAATGTGGGCTGAAACAAGGGCTTTTTTTGTATTTTTTTAGCCACCCTAGGGGAGGGAGAGGTGATGGGTATTCATATAGTTGCAATCTGTACCTTCACCACTAAATGGCTGTAAAGATTGCAGTAAAAACTGCACCCTGAATGTAGGAAAATCTGCAATTAAAACTTATATGTGGTAAAATTAAGAATACCACTACCAGTGCAGTCCTTAATTTTGAAGCATGAATAGATAAAGGGTGTGACTCAGGCTCTGTTAAGTAGGTCAAAACTAAAAAAACTAGACTCAAGACATTTTGCATTTGTTGAGGTTACCACATCAGATGAGTCTCAGCCACAAGACGCATGCTTCACCCATGTGAACGAGTACAGAGAGCGTCTATCAGTCTGAACAAGAAGAGTGTTTCATGGCAAGACAACAGGGATATATCAAAGTTGATGTTTCATCACCATGCGTTTATCAAGGCATGAAGGCCCCTGTGTGTTTGTGTCCCATTTTGAATGTTTCATGACGGTGTGAGGTTTGAGGAAGGAGTTGTTGTATGGTTGTTTATGCCTCGATGCATCCTCTTTGGGTTTATTCATAGGAGGATGACCTGTGAGCTCCAACGTGTGGCAGACATTACTATGTGTGTGTCTTAGAGTGTGTGTTCGCACTGTGTGGTGGGGGGTTTCGGGGGGCCGAGGGAGCCATAAAAGATTCAGCTCCTCTGGCTGTATTGTTGGGGAGATAACAAATGTTTCCATTTAGTGATCATGCATGAGTTATAACTCCCAGGACATAGCTTATGCTGTTTGGGTGTGTGTAGCTGGATTTGTGTGTCCTCACGTTTTCACAGCCTCCACATTGCTAACGAGTGGACAGACCTTGGCAAAATGGATGGAGCAGACGTTGAGCATTGTGTGGTCAAACTACAAAAGAGCCGGGTGTGCTGTGATGAGGTTTTTTATGCCTCAGGTGAGCACAAAGACAAATTTTTGCCTTGCCTATCAAAGAGTTCTGTCTGATTCTTCCTATTCAGCTCCATTCTTCACATAGATGGACAGACAGGCAGATAAAACACACGGGCACACATGGCTCTATTATGCAGAGGACCTCTCCATCGAGTTGATCACAGGCATGAATTTCAGAACAAAAGGGAAATATTCCACCTCAAAGAGTAGGGAACTTCTAACAGAATACCTAACGTGCGTGCTGTTCTCACTATATACTTCTAAAGCCTTTGTAACACTGAATGAGTGATAATTTTAGTGTGCAGCAATGGGTGTGTGCGAGTGTGTGAGCGTGTGCACGTCCACAAGGGTAAGCCACTGAGCACTTCAAACTAAGGGCCTAATCAGCACCCTGTAGCCCACCCACACAACCTCTCTCTCTATTTCTCCCTCTTCTGCTCATCTTATTTTCATTCCCTCTCCCCCTCCCACAGACTTGCCTCTGCGTGCTTCCTCTCTTTCCTCCTTTTTTCGCCCCTTCCCCTCTGTTCGGAGTTGGCAGCAGTGGTGGTGGCAACGGTCGGGGCGGAAGGAATGGGGGGTGGGAGGGGGCTCATGGGAATACTGCTCCGAGGTCAGCCATGTACTTCCCCATCCTGGTGGTGAAGCTGGAGTGTGAGGACAAGCCTGGCTGATCTAGGATCTGCGTCCCTGGGGGAGAGGCGGTGACAAGGCCGCCGGCGAACGCTATGACGCTGCTGAAATATTAAAGCTAATGGGATCGTGGTGATTCGTGTCTGCATGTGTGTCAGTGTGAGTGTGAGATGCTCATAAGTTGTAGCTACTTGAAATGAAGTGGAGTGAACAAAGTGGAATGGAGATGGATAATGCATTACACTCTAAACAATGACATGGAAGAGAGATTTTGGGCTGTAATATAACAAACCCAATTCTATGTGTGAAAAATGGTGGAGGTGAGGAGAGTCAGCCCAGACACCAGAATAAAATGTTGCCGTGATATGTTTCTGCAAAACAAGAGTAAAGCCAATTTTAATGTAATCTGTCACTGAGGGAGCCAAGAGTTTCTTGCCTTCCCTCAGAGGAAAAGCAAAACAGGTCGGGGCAAATGGTGGATAAATAAAATAATGGAACAGAGTTTGCATTCTGTCCAGAGGTTGGTAGAGTAAAAAGAAATAGTTGTCACGGAAGAGTATTGTTACTTTCCACATTTAGTGACTCAAGTAGAAGTAGAAATACTCATAAACATCATTAGCTGAGTAAAAGTATGAGTATCTCATAAAAACACTACAAAACTACTGACGTAGTGAGTAATTTCATAATGTAGAATTTATTACAGCATAGGATAGTGCATTCAAACAGGTATTTTGCTCATTTTTGCTCAGTTTGTTACTTATGTAGTTTATTTTTGCTGATTTTTGTTAATTTACTTGATTCTTTTGGAAGTTTTTCTCATGTTGCGAACATTCTTTACTTTTGTTGAGTTTTTGTTAACTCATTTGATTATATTGATCATTTTTGCTTGTTTTGTTGGTTGTTTTGCTTACTTTTGTTCATTTTTGTTAATTCACTTGGTGATATTTGTCATTTTTGCACAGTTTGTTTATTACATAGATTATTTTGTTCATTTTTTGTTTATTTACTTGATTATGTTGAAAGTTCCTGCTCATATTGTTGCTTATTTTATCAATTTTGTTGACTTACTTTATTGTGTTGTTCATTTATAATTGATTATTTTGTTTTTTTTTGGATTTCAACCTTGTTTACTCCTGCTCATTGAAGTGGAGGAAAATGTAACAGCGTACAACTACATGTTTTTCATCACGAATATAACTAAGTAAATTTTATTCTGCAAAGCAGCTACCCATTGAAGTACAATTTGTTAGAAAAACTACTCAAGTACAGTGGAACCTCGGGTTATGAGATTAATCCATTCCGGGACCAAGCTCATGACACAAAAAAGTTGTGAGATGGGACCGGTTTTCCTATAAGAATACATGTAAAACCAATTAATCTGTTCCAAAAGCCATGAAAACTCCCATATACAGTATGTATACACATCCCTACACGCACATTTTTTCATTATTATTATTTGAAAAGGATGTTATGTTAATTATTTGAAAATGAATACAGGAAATTAGTTCTAAAAATGATTTAGAATGACACCTTACCTTGGCTTATGACGCGGCAATTTCTTCTCCTCCGCAGTGACGTGACATTTTCTTCCAGAAGATCCTGTCTCGTCACAATTACACACTTGTTGAGGAAGGTACCCTTTGCATTCCTGTGCATGTCGGTACAGTGCACGTCGGCGGGGTGTGTAGAAGTCGGTTGTGGCCCGTTCGAGTTGACGTGGTGTGGGTGGCATCAGTTGGCTTGGTGTGGACGAAGCAAAGCAGTGTAGGTGGCTTAGTGGTTAAGCTAGTTCATTGGCTAAGCTAGTTCGGTCAGTGGCTGACGGTGGTTGCTGTTTTGGCTTTGTTTGGTATTGTACAGGTTGGTGCAGCGTGTGTCAGCGGACTGGGTCTCGGTCTGCTGTGTGTGGTTCTCGGTCCTAGGTCCCACATGCATCTGGTAGGCTGTGTTTACAGATGCCGGCCGAGGATACTGTTGTTAGCAGGTTGCTAGTTTAGTAGCTTCTGGTATTAGCACGTGCTGTGGACCCTAGTTTGGGTGCATGTGCCTGTAATTGAGCCTAAAAATGCAAGTCTTGGTCCGCTTCAAGTGGACCAACTGCAGGAAGTGGACTACAACGGAGGGCACTGTGGGTAAACACAACCAAAACAAATGTGCAGTATCCAGCAGAAATGGCTTGTGAGCAGATGTGGAGTGAGGTCAAAATAAAACCCTGATAGAAATAAGTTTTCAAACTAATTAGTGGGAAAATGGAGGCTCTGGGATTCTTCCTTACAGCAGAAGGTGGAAAACCCCAACAATTTACAGTATAGATACGTGATATGCTTAGAAGTGACAGTTCAGGATAAGAAAAGGACAAGTTATTCCATTCCTTTCATGTGACCAATGAGCAGGAAAATACTGTACATTATTCAGAAGGTTTGGTTAGTTTGACAAAGTATATTGTGAAAGCAAACATGGACCAGTTATAGGTTGCAACCCCAATTGAACCTATTCCCCAACCGTACCGAGGCTACCAGACTATTAGGTATGAAAATGACCTTAGTTTATCTTTTACTCCAAGTGACTGTCTGTGCCAAACTGGGATCGTAGACTGCACCTTTAAATTCAATTCAATTCAATTTTATTTGTATAGCGCCAATCATAATTGACGATTATCTCTAGGCGCTTCACAATTCAAGGCCGAGACCTCATGACTATACAGAGAGCAACCCAACAGAACCACCGAGAGCAAGACAAGGGTGCCGGGGGGGCATCCTTTAACGGAAGAAAATGCACAGCATGTATTGTAATCTCTGTCGCTCAGTGTCTTCCACTTAAAACTATCAGAAAACTCAGGTTAGATGTAAGATGTTATGAAGTCGCCTCTTCCTCACTGCTAGTTAAATCTATCCCTTTTCAAGGCAGCATCCTGTTTACAAATAAGATACATGTTAAGAGTCACTTTGTGCAAGATGCCAAGGTTATATCCAAAGTAACAGGTACTTGTGGCAGCAGCAATTTCAAACCTTTTTCAAGTGTGCAGATTGTCTCCATGTTTCTGTCAGTGTCATGTGACAAACCTCATTGATATACTACAGTTTGGTCTGGTTATTTTTGTGGAGTGCTGATGTCGCAGCCCCTTCATTCACCACATGCAGCATTCTAAACCAAGGCATATGAATCAAACAGTCAAACGTTAGTCAGTTGCTCGTTCGTTTTTGACATGTTGCAAATGATGGAACCTCAGCCCAAAAATCCTGACAGATTCAATGCTATAAATTTTTGTTTGAAAACTGGGGGAGATTTTAGATAGGCATCTCTGCATCATGAAGGAAATTTCCAGCATCTAACACCTCATGTTAGGTCCCGGTGAATTATTAATGATAAGTTTGTGTTCTTTTGTTCATAAATTAACAAAATCATCAACAAAATGGAAAAAAATAACAAAAATGGACAAAATAACTAACAAAAATGAATGACGCATTTGCTCACATTATGTTTATTGACATATATCCACAGTATAGCATTTCAGTCTATTGTAACCTGTTTAATTTGGTTATCACCATTGGATGGCACCAAATCAAACAGATTACAATGCAATAAAATAGTACAAAGTGAATATATGTCAATAAACATAATGTGAGCAAAAATGAACAAAGCAAGCCAAAAAACAAGCCAAAATGAATGTCTCAATCAAGAATTTTTTTTTTAAATCCACAAAAATGAGCACATATCAGTAAAACAATAAAGAAAGGAACGGAAATGTACCAAATATGCAACAAAATGAACCAAATTGAACAAAAAAAGGAATACTACAATCCATAAAATGGACAAAGTCTCCAAGAAAATGACCAACAAAACTGAATGATGTGTTTGCTTAAATTATGTTTATTGACATACATTCCCTTTATACCATTTCATTGTGTTGTAACCAGTTTAATTTGGCTGCCACTACTGGATGGCAACTAAACTGAACAGGTTACAGCGAACTTGATACACTGTATACAGTAAGAACACACCTCATTTATATCCACAAGTCTAGAAATGGGTCTTGGTTGAGAATTATGGGGCTTAGAAATGTTAAAATGATGCATAGCCCTGGATTTTAGAAAAGTACAATGGCGACTGGATGGGGAGAGAAGAGGAGCGCAGGAAAATTATAAAAAATGAGAGACTAAGATCCCTCAGCTGCCAATAAGTGGGCACACGCACACACACGTATAATCCACACACAGTACACACCTCCACACACATAACCTCCTTGCACACGCACAGCGGCTTCAAGCTATCATACACGTCGCCTGGAGCACAATACAGCTCGTTAGTGGGTACATGCTCAAAATGAGTCCCTTTCCCTCTCTCAACCCCTCCATCTCTCAAGCAGTTGTCAATGTTATTATTTCCAAATGAATACACACAAATGTACGACATTGTCTGACAGAATATGCTATAAATACTCTAGCCTGTATGACAAACAGAGAGGGAAAGAAAGGGAGTGTGCTGATGCTGAACTCTATGATGCTATATGTTTGTGGGGGGAGGGAGGGAGGAGAACATGAACAACAATTAAAAAATACAGTCGTAGGCTGATAGTGTGCATGTGTGTGTGATGAAAAACAAACCCACAGCAACACTCGTTCAAGAGACCTGAGAGAAGCGAGTTGGAATCAGTGTTGCTCTGTGCAGCTCGTGGGCATTCAGTTAAATTATGGATTTCACTTCTGTGTCTCTGTCACACACACGCACCAGGCGGATGTGGGATCTCGTTGCTGTAAGATATAGACAGAGTGCTGTTTTATCACCACCACTGTGATGTTAATTAAAATTAGACAGACGTTTGCAGAGAAATAAGTTGAGCTCATTTCCATTTTGTGTGAGAGCGCAAAAGTAGGCCACGCTTTGGAGGCGCGCCACCTTCGCTGTCCTACGGATGAGAAATGACTGACAGCTGGAAGAAGAGAAGAGAGGACAGGAGAGGAGACGGAGACAGCCCCCTCCCCCTCCCCTTGTTTGTTATCCCCCCTGAAAATCCACACAAACAGTGGCGTGCAGACTGCCATGCCACTGTGTCGCACACTCCGGTTGTCACCTATCAAGTCTCCAAAGGCCACAACTGGGCCACAGACGTGACTGACAGTGGGTCCCTCTGTGGCGTGTCACATGAGGCCCACTGAGATGTGCACACGGCGATGCTGGGCTGTTCCAGCTGAAGGACAAGGGCTAAGTAGCATGACAATGCAGACGGGAATTAAATCAGAGTATGTCATTTCACTAGATGTCTGTCACTCAAAACAACAGCAAAAGACATCAGTTACTGTGTCTTGAAGATCGAGCACTTATATGATTCCTGCTGACAAAAAAACTCCTAACATTATCACTACCAGTCAAAATTTTGAATACGCCCGCTCCTTCAGTGGTTCTTCTTTTTCGACATTGTACATTAACACTGAAGACACCCAATCTGTGAACGAACATGTATGGAACGATGTAGTAAAAAGGTACTAAAAAGTAGACGCATTTAGCTTTGCTGACAGCTTTGCACACTGATTGCATTCTCTGTGATGTGGAACAGATTTCAGTTCACTGGTGAGTAACTTTGTGTCATTTCTTGCCTTATTTCACAAACTGCTGATCTAAGGGGATTGTCGCACACAGCCATCTCCAGGGTTTACAAGGAATAGCCTGCAAAAAAAAAAAAAGATCCGGTGAGCAACAGTTCTCTGGATGAGAAGACCTTGTTGATGCCAAAGGTCAGAGGAGAATGGTCAGAATAGTTTGAGATGACAGAAATACAACAGTAACTCAAATGAGCACTGGTTACAACTGAGGAATGCAGAAGAGCATCTATGGACGTATGACATGTCAAACCCTGAAGCAGATGGATGACAGCAGCAGAAGATCACACATGCTGACACTCCTGTCAGTTAAGAACAGGAAACTAAGGCTACAGTTCACATGGACTCAGTGGAAGGCTGGAAAACCTTTGTCTAGTGGGTCTTGATTTCTACTGGTCCATATGGATGTTATGCTGATAACTGACATAAGCAACATAAAAGGATGCCTTATATCTACACTTCAGGTTGCTGGTGTCCTAAGTCCGAACTGTGCATTGTTATTGAGTATTGCTGCTGACCGTGTCTATCCCTTTGTGACCACAGTGTACCAGCTGGAACACTCTGTGTGCCTCGTCAGGAGTTAATTCAAGCCATTTCTTTCCTTCTTAATGTGCTTTAGATCATCAGTTGTCTTGTGCAGAGGCATGGTGGGTGCAGAGTCAATAGCCCTATTAGTGCCACTACAACAACTGCTCAAATCCGTATTATGGTAAGAAACAATCAACAAGTAAAGAGAAAAGACAGTCCATCATTATTATAAGAAATGAAAGTCAGTCAATCTTTGAAGGTGTCCTCAAGTGCAGTCACCAAAACCATTAAATACTCTCTAAGGTGCTGTGAACTAGTGGTTTCTTCTTCTGCTTGAACACAGTGAAGATAAAAAGTTATTCATTCATGTGAGTGAAGGTGCGTTACACAGTCATTATGTGCCAGACGGACCCATGTATCCAACTTCAACATTGGTTTTCTTATCCAAGTATCCCTCTCGCAGGTGACTTGGCTGTTGTCGTAGTTCCCCATAGTTCCCTCTTCCACCACTGTAGCTGTTTACCAGTAGTTTTCCCTCTTCCGCCTGTTCTGCCACTAGGGACAGCCAATCAGAGGGTTGGCTGCTGGAGGACCATTTAGTAAAGTCACTGGTCATCTCACTAGGTAACCTCCAAGTCTTTGAGTTTTGGGATCAAAATTTTCCCTCTCCTCGGTTTTCTACCTGCCAAGGCTAAGGAGCTTCATCTATTTACAATATTTCATTTTTTGTTTTATCCTTTATGTATACAGGAAGTCCCATTGAGTCATTTACAAGTGAAACCTGTTTTGGACAGACATAAACAACATTTACTTACAGACATAAAGATCCAACAATATAGTACATACAGTTTCATAATGTCCCCAGAGGAAGTTGGAGTCAAGAGTTAATTTCATCAGCCTTTTCAAAGACTCCACAACTGGATGCAGTTTAAGGTCATGCCCACGACATGGTGGTTTTTGAGGCTGGTTGTTCTAACAAAATTCTCTTCTGCAGCAGAGGTAGGTAGCTCTTGGTCTTTCATTCCTGGTCTTTCCCCATGACAGCCAGTTACATCAAAGTGTTTGATGGCTTTGTCTGCTGCGTTTGGGGGAGTTTCTTGACATAATATGGACCTGTACAACAGTTGTAGTAGTACTAGTAGTGCTGCTGACTCTGTACCCACCCTTCCTCTGCACAAGACAACCAATGAGAGAGCTTCATGACACCAATTAACCTGATTGTGAATGTTGTGGATTTGTCACGCATATTCTGGCTTGTTTGAGCTCACGTTCTACAGAGCTCACTCTAACCCTACGGATTGATGACTCACTCTGATGAAATTTTATGAACATGAGTCACGGCATATGATTCACAGGTGTTATCATCATATAGTGTGCATAGATCAAACATGACACCTGCCCCAACTTCATCAGGTCCCTGTCACACAATGGGGCTTGCAATAAACCAACTTATGCTATTGCTGAAATCAGTTTGTAGCAGCCTCAGTGCACACATCTCTCCAAACCCGTTACCTTGACAAAACCCTGCTGGAGCCGCATTTTAAAACCAACATTGCGTGATGTTACGTCGTCCGTCGAGTTGGTCTCATGAGCTCATTTGAATAAGCTGGCTTTTATTGAAATGACACACACACATGTAACCACCTACAGCAAATGCTCACATGCAAGCCTCCCATCAGCCCTCAAGGAGATATACATACGTACAGACACACTCTTATATCTAATTTCCCAATACCCACCCCTAAGTGCCTGCTGAGATACAAGGATTTAAAGGAATTTGCCTGCCAAAGGGAACTGTGCTGGATTTCATCATTCAATATGATATTCCTACGCCTTAGGACAATTTGTCATGTATTAGTGAACATTGTCTACTGGTTTTTGCTGCAAGAAATACACTGGTAGAATGCACTTGTACTGCACTGTTGTCTGAATTTACTTTGAGTATTGTTATACAGCTTTGTAGTACTAGTACTCCACCAGATCTTCAGATTATAATTTGTTACATCAGTGATAACCACATCTCTCCAGTGTTGATTTTGAATATTTGTAAACTGGTGGATGAAATGAGACAAGTCCTTACGATAAATAAGCTCTCTTCCCTTCTCAAGATAAAAATCATCTTCACGAAGCAGAAAAACAAGGCTGGTACCTCTCAAATACATGAATATTTCCAGTTTATTCAGCTTAAATGTCTGCTTCACTACATTTCCCACAATTCATTACAACCAACACTATATAGAGTAGTTTAAATGAGCTCTAGCTTTAATATGTACAGCAGTAAAATTCAACTTACACACTATAGCTGCAGTAAAACGAATAAAGCCATAATTTATCATAGTAAAACACTGACAGGGACCATTTTACTGCACAATTGCTGCTTTAACTTTTCACATTTTAAATCAATTTTGCTGATTACACTTAAATTCTTTTGTTTAAGGCTTTAAATGCAGCAGCTTTACTTGCAGAGGAGTGGTTTGCAGTGCGGTTTTAAAAGATCTGCTACTTTTTCTGCCACTGCTGAAAGAAGACAGTAAAATGTTCCACTTCTATGCATCCATGAATTCACATTGATGTGTTAAAATAACACGGAAGAGGTCACTCTGGCAATATCAGAGTTTTCTGCAGAAAATAGAGTATTTTCTGGCTCAGGGGTGGCAGATCATATACCCTTCACTTCTGCAAAATCAGTATCGCTGATCGGGGAGAGGGTTTGAGGAGTTATGCTGATATTTTAGAGGCAAAGCCACTGGAACACGCACCCAGGTAAATTTACACGCGGCAATTTCACAATCGTACATTTAACCTTTGGATGCAATGTATTTCACATGCTTCTATCATTTTGTTGGTTGGTTTTAACATCCACCACATAAAAAAACATAAAAAAACTCCCATTGAGTTGCATGAGACGTCTCTCTAAAAAGTCAGTTTTTTGTTTGTCATCATGGCTTCATACATTTTATTTTAGCCCTCAAATGAGCTGGGACCTATTTCATTTTTTTTCTCCATTACTAAGACATGAAGGTGAAGGCGTTGATTTTGTTCATGTTTGGCTTTTTTTTCCCTCAGAGACAACACTTGGAAATTACTGTACTTTGTAGGCAATACTTAATAAGGTTTTATTGAATCAGTAAGCTAATGTTGGCCAGTGATTTAAACATAACCCACCGACCATTATTTTGGTCTATGTTGTACTAACTGCATAAAAAACAGGTCATATGAACTGTACATAAAAATTGAAAACAGGCACCTATACTACACAGTATATGTATGAATCGGGGTGAGGGTCTGCCTCTCAATGCTCCTTTTATACCCAGTCATGTTTCTGACCTATTGTCGACCCTGTTGCCCCTGTCCCAACTTTTTTGAGATGTGTTGCTGCCATAAAACTCAAACGGAGCAAATATTTTCCATGAAATTATAAAATGGGTCAGTTTCAACATATGACATGTTGTTTATGTTCTGATAGGAATAAAACATGGGTTGTAAAGTATGGTATTTTCACATATTTTACACCTTATTTACATAGAAGCTTTTTGAAATGAGGGTTGTATATACATTTAAATGCTTTCGTTGTCTCCGCCAAATATAGGTTATATTTTCACCTGTTAGCAGGATTACACTAAAACTACTTACTGATTTCCATGAAATTTGGTGGAAGGGTAGAGCTTTTGTGAAGGAAGAACCTGTTTCCTTTTAGTGTGGATCCAAAAGAGCAGATCTGAGAATTTCTTAACACTTTCTTTAACGTTGCATGAAAAAAAATAATAAATTAGTGAGCAGCATGGTGTAGTAGTGGTTAGCACTTGCGCCCCACAGCAAGAAGGTTCTGGCACAGAGTCTTTTAGTCTGGAGTCTGCATGTTCTCCCCGTGATCTGCATGTTCTCCCCCTGATCTGTTTTGGCATAAGTATGATATTATTAATGTATATTCAGTGCACTACGGGCCTTTGCAGAGGTCTGTCATGTTTAGACTGCAACTCACTAAACCAATCTCATCTACAATTGGCCTGAAACACACCAGGCTCTGAAGTGAAACTAGTTAAATCTCACCTCACACCAATCCTCACTTCCCTTCGCAGGCTTCCAATCAAATTCAGAAACTACACTAATTACTCATAAAGCCATGGCGTACTTTAAAGGGCCCCTGAGCCCTTGTTCCAGCTGCAATTCTCCTCCATCATCTGATTAAGGAGTTGTAGCCACATTTGCAGGCTCCCCTGTTTTAAATCCAGACGTGACTGTGCGTTGTGGTTGTAGATCCAAAACTTTGGAGGAGCTTTCCTCGTCTCATTCAATCAGTTGAATCCGATATGTGCTGAAACCACCTTTACATATCAATGTTTTCCACTTGTGAAGCCTCTGTTTTGACTTTGGTGTAATGTTGAATCTGTATGGACATAATGTATTTCCACATGTACAGGTCAGAACAAAAACTAAAATATTATGCTGTAATACAGTACATTCAACTTCAGGACACTACTCACTACTTCAATAGTTTTATATGGGGTGTAGTTAATATACATAATTATAACCCTATAAATGTAAAATAATAACATGTATAACATGTATAAGGATGCAGATGTGGCGCATTTTGACTTATTTTAATGTATTTTCTTTAACCCTCATAGGCCTTGTTGACTGTACATAGCATGGTCAAAAAGATTTTTAAATATGCTTTTTTTAATTTGCAAAGCATCAGCAGATTCTTCTTTTTTAACATTGCAAATGATAAATTGGCACATTTAACTCCGTAAACATTGTAATCGCACTCTCATTAGTGTAATGCGGTGCAGCTGTGGGAAACGAAGTTGATTTAAACAGCTGTGTGAACACGGGAACTCAGAGAATGGATTCAAAACACAGTCTCAGACCACAGCTTGAGAACATAAGAATTCAGACACAGAAGAGACACGAAGAGAGTTTTGACACCAGCAGCTCGACATATGGACAGGAGAGCTGGAAGAACTGAGCCATTTACCTACGGAACGAAGCATCAAACTTTATGCTGACACTGTTTGTACATATTCACCTTAAAAAACTCTGAACTACGCTACCCAGCGACCCCTAGTGCTGGGTGACTGAGTCGTCGGAAGTACGAGGCGGATCACCGGAGACACGGACACTAGTGGCCAGGCATCGGATCCAGATCCAGATCCAAGATCCCACCTGCTTTTTTCAATTCAGGATAGGGCAAAGCATCTCACCCAGGGCTAGTGCAGCACATAACCCAAGTCCTGAACACACACATAGGGTTTAAAGAGGCTTTAGTTACGGGGATTTACCTGGGTAGCTTAGCGATCAGGCTCGGGCCTAGGTGTCCGAGAATGGAATCAAAACATATGTAAGCTAACCGGGAGGTGAATCGTAACATTTACGCTCTCTGTGTGTCCCTGAGGTCCAGAAAAAGACGCTTTGTCTTTTAGTGCACTGACTTTGTGGAACAGTTTGCCTTTACACAACAGACAGGCAAGTTCTGATGTTTTTAACCCTTGTCTAGTGTTTGGGTCAAATTGAACCTTTGTCATATATTTACAAGGAGAAGCTGTGGAAACTCAGGAAGTACACAGAATCAATACTAGAGTAAAAATAAGTAGAAGTACTCATAAATAAAAGTACCTGAGGTAGTGAGTAACTTTACAGCACAGAACAGATTCATTTCATCTTTTTTGGGGTGATTTGTTCATTTTTGTGGTTTATTTTATTCATATACGTATGTTTTTCAACCTTTTTTTGCTACACTTCTTCATCATATTCGTTTACTTGATTAATCGCTCGTTTACTTGATTAATTTCTTTCTTTTTGCTTATTTTTTGGTTCATTTTGTTGCTTATTTTGTTGGCTTTACATGACAACTGGTCATTGTTCCTTCAGATTTATTCATTTTCTTGGTTATTTTTGTTCAACTTGTTGTTCTTTGTTCATTTCGTGGATAGTTTTGCTTCTTTTTGTGCAG
>JAQQAE010000389.1:0-34442 GCA_029823295.1 Pseudamia nigra
TAGCAGTTAACACAGTTTATTGAGGCACAAGCAGAAAAGAGATGGCAGAATGCAGAAGCCATATGGAGCTATGGAACAGAGCAAACAGAGCAGGTGGAGACAGAGACTGATCGGAACAGCCACAAGGACGTGTACGAACTCAACGAAACATAGGTCAGGACCACAGGAGGAACACAGAGGCTGAAGCCAGGATCCAGGGAGCTATGGAAGACAGAGACAAAAAGTAGGCAAAAACTCTACTAAACTCTCCAGTAATGTAAAACACTGGAACGAACAGTGTCACGTCTACATTTCCAGGCATTGGGTGAGTAGCAAATGCTCCTCTCAGGAACTATTTTACTTGCAACTCGATTTTTTCTCATGAGATGGGATAAAATTATGACCGATGTTTACCTCATAACCAGAAAAAATTCATGTGTAGATGCACTCGTAACCCGAGCCACCACTGTATATCAAATACTGTGATAAATTTAGCTCCTAATTAATTTCTATAATTATTGTAACATTCGAGTGTTAATTGTCATGTGCACAGTAAAGGAAACATGTTTCCCTGTACAATGAAATTCTTTCTTCGCTGTCCACAATGAATGCCAAGTGCAAGTAGCAGAATAAAACGCATAAGCTAGGTAAATAAGTAACAGAATGCTGGGAAATAAATGCAATTCCTGCCCTTTGTTTTTAGGCAGAACTAAATGGACATATCAACTCTTCAAAAATTAAACCCACAAATCATACAGTTTCATCACCTTTCACTCGGAAAATGAAAATGACTTGAATATTTAGTGTGGTTGTTGTAAACATCAAGTGGAAATTTTTGTGAACATTGGAATTACTGGAGTGATAATTATCAGCCACCATCCCGGTCAGGATTTTCCTCCACCCCTCCTACTCTTGTCCATCACTTTCTTACTCATCTACATCCGATTTTCCCAACTTCCCCTCCTCCTCATTGGTCTCCTCTCTGTATGTGGCGTTGTGTATTCACTGACCCTCAGCTGCCATATTGGGCTCAGGTCAACCTGAATTACTGAGGAATGTTTCCTTGTTCAATGGCCGACCCAGTGGGCCTCAGCATGGGACCACTTCCCCTTCATTGACAGCCAGAGGACTTTCATTTTGAACGAGGGGGCAGCTCCTTCCAGACAACTTTCCCATATCATTCCGACTGTCTTGTGTTTGTCGGCACTGTGCAGCACTGAGCCAAAGCAGCATTTTTTTCTAATGATGTGTATACATGGAGTTACGTCTCAAGATCTCACCACCCTCAGCCTTGTTGAGGCTCTCTGCCTCTGTGACTGCAGGCCATCCAGCTCAATTAAAGCTCCTTTGAATGCATTCCTCTCTTTAGCCTGCTCTACATTTATCTTCCCCCATGAACAGCACGTGGGAACTCCAAAAACAGGGCCATCTGGGGCTGGTATGAACCTGTTTTTGCAAATGTGACATCTGAAAAAACAAAGCTGATCGCGGTAGTTTGTCTGGTTGCTTGTTTCTGATGCAAACAGTCCACATGCACTTTGGGACGTGGTCTGAAGATGTTGTATTATACCAGACACGTGTCACTGTGAATCCAAGAAAAGTGGATGATGAGATTTTTATTTTCTGTGTCTCTTTTTGGCTGAAGTGCGCATAGTCTCCAGAAAATGAACAAAAGTGAAGAAAAGAACAAGGAAATGAACCAAAGTAAACCTAAAATAATCACCAAAATAATTGAGAAAATAGAAGTAAATAGTAAATCAATGAGATAAAAATAAGTGCATATTACAATAAAATAAGGGACAAATAAATGAAACATGACAATATTTAAGCCCTAAACTGAGGGGGACATTGTAAAGGTTTTATATTTTTTGTCTCCCTGAACTGGAGAGATACTAAAAATATCAAGAAAAGAATCAAGAAAATGAATAAAATAATCACCAAAGGGAGCCAAAAATGAAGAAACTATTCAACCCAATGAGCAACAACTAAAAAATAGTAGATAAAATAAAGAAAGTACATTGTATTCTAGCAGATATGGCTTACATATCACTGAATAAAAGCTGTAAATCTACAAAAAGGGGTTATCACGTGTCTTCTTTCTTTACTTTGTGTCTCTTGTTGTCTTAACGTCAAGATAATGAACAAAACTGAACGAAACACTGATGAAAATGAACAGAAACATCCAAACTAAATGGGAAAACGGGCAAAAAGTAATACAACAGTAATCATTTTGGACTTGATCTGAAGAAGAAGAGGCTTAATGCTTTATGTCTGACTGAATGTTAAGAAGAAAATACCGTGGCGGAAAAAGGGATCTTTCATGTCTTTTCTTTTTGTCTCTTGTTGGCTTCTCTTCAGCTAATGTCACCGAGGAAAAGCATAAAGTTTAATGGTGCGACAGAATTTATAACCAATAAAAGGGTTTTATTTGCTGCCTATCAATGGCTTACTGCATGCACTGACTGTTTAGCCCGGGGACAAAGCTCCGGCCAGACACCGGCGCTGACTGTTCACTGATGTCATCAGAGCTGCAGCATTTCTGTGGTTTTTAAATGGATGAACTGGCTCTGTGGGAGTTCAACAAGGTGTGAAGGCTCCTGGGCTGATTTTACACTTAATGCTACTCATTACTAGTTTTAGTACAGTGTAAGAAGATGTATGAGAATGAAGGTTGATCTTGTTTTGTTCAGCATTTCATCAATAGTCAAGAACATGAACAAGATAAACTGAACGTGAGCAAAGCAATTAATGAAATCTGCAAAAATGATGAAACTAATCAACAGAGAGACCAGAAATGAACAAAATATCACGAAAATGAGCAAAATTAAACAGAAAAGTCAAGACAATTGACAAAAATGATGAAACTAAACTAAAAAGTGACCAAAACATAATCAATAATATCAATAAAATCATCATAAAAATTACTAAAAATCATTTAAAAAATCAAAAAACTGACCATAAATTAATTGAATGATCAAAAAGGTGAACAAAATTGAACAGAGAATCTAAAAAATGAACAAACATGACAAAAATATGAACAAAGTAATCAACAATATCAATGCAATTATCCAGAAAATTTAAAAAAAAATGTTGAAAATAATCAAAAAAGTGACCATAAATGAACAAATGATCAAGACAGTTAACAGAACGGAATAGAAAAATCAAAGTGAACAAAAATGAACAAAATAATTAACTAAATTTACACAAATGTTCAAAACAATCAACAAACTTAACAAAAACAAGGAACAGAGCCACAGAATTAACAAAAATGAACAAAATATTCAAAACATGAGCAGGTACATTCAAAAAACAAGATTAACAAGGTAATCAAGAAACTTAACAAAAATGGAAAATATTATGAAACAAATGGACAAGGTGATCCAGAAAATGAGTAAAAATGAATCAAATATTGAGCAAATTCCACATGAAATATCAAAAATGACTTGTTGAACCAATAAAAATAGCTGTGTGACCCAGAGTTTGGGCACGGCAGCTCTAATCCCTCAGTGTTGGTCATATAAAACTTTAGTTGTTTCTAAAAAGCTGTTGGTGATATGTCATAAGCACGCTTGAAAGAACCCACAAGTGTTTTATTTTGTGGGTGGCAGCCCTGTGAGCAGCTATTTACAGGATAATACAGTGGCGTCGTTGTTTATTTGACATGAGAAACACTTTCCCTCATGCAACTCACCAGTTTGAGATCAAAGCAGCCACTTGGTGAGCGTTCCCATTTCCCTCTTCTTTCAGATTTCTTTCCTTGTCGTGGCTTTCAACGCAGCGAGCCGTTTACGATGCTGGAAAAGGGGGTCAGCGTCAAATTAAGAGGTTGTGCGGGGCGGGGAATGTCAACAAACTTCAGCTCCCCGCTATCACCGCTGTAAATCACCGGATAATGGTGGAGCGAAACATGCGGGATCTCGTCCAGTGGCTGGAGGTGTTGGTGCAGCTGGAGAGGAAATGGAAGGAGGCTGCTGGTGAAGCTCACCTCCGTGCCTTTTCCAAACACCTTCGGTGTGGGTTGAAGCTGTGTGCGAGCCATTTGGTGGCAACTGCCTATAATGACCCCAACAGCCTTCAATGACTTGATTCCCCGCATACCACGGGGCCACGGTTACAGCACCATGGACACCGAGTATCACAGCGAGGACGAAGGCCCACAACAAACATGGAGCGTTTTTCACACATTTGGGACATTTTTGTTCTTTTTGTTTATTTTTTGGACTATTTTTGTTTGTTTTCTCTTCACTTTGGAGATTGCTTTGTCCATTTTGTTCTATTCTTTGGTGATTTTGTTCGTCTTATCTTTGCTCATTTTTATTTATTGTGAGTTTCTTTTCGCTTTCATTCATTTCGGGTGTTTTTGTTCATTTTGTCTTTACTCTGCAGATTATTTTGTTTATTTTCTCACGATTTTGTTCATTTTACTTTTGCTTGTTTCTGATCATGGAGAGTTTTTTTTATGTTTATTCATTTTGTTTATTTCAATATTTATGTCCATGTTGTGTTTACTTTGTACTTGTTAATTTTCTTGATGTTACTGTGTTTTTGTTTTTTGTCTTTATTAATTGTGTTTATTTTATACCTGGTTTTGATTATTTTTCTGCCATTTGTTCATAGTCTTGGTGATTTGTTTGCTCAATTTTTGTTCACTTGGTTATTATTATTGTGTTCATTTTCTCCATTTTTGTTTATTGAAAGGACTATTCATTTTTGTTCATTTTCTTGATCATTTTGTTCATTTTTCGATTGTGTGCATTGCCTTCTACATTTCAGTGCACATTGTAGATTATTGTGTTCACTTTTTTCTTTGGTGGAGTGTTTTATCTAACAGTTTTAATTTTATTTTGTCCACTTTCTTGATTATTTGGTTCATTTTTGTTCATTGTCTGGTTTTCGTTGTTAATTTCTTCCTTATAGTATGTTCTGATTATATTGTTCATCTTTTTTCATTTATTTGGTTACGTTGTTCACTTTTTGTTCATTCTCTAGAAAATGTCCCTTTTTGTCGATTCTCTCAATTATCTTGTTTATTTTGTTCAGTATTTTTCTCATGCTTGTTCATTTTTATGATTGTTGTTCATTGTGTTTTCATTGTAGAGATTATTTTGTTCCTTTTTGCACATTTTGTTGACTATTTTGTACAATTCCTTGATTATTCTGCTTGTTTGTTCATTGGGTTGACAAGATTATGTTGGTTTTGCTAATTTTGCTAATTTTCATGATTATGTTATTTATTTTTTTATTTTGTGGATTACTTTCTTAATTTTTCTCAACATATTGCACTTTGTTTTGCTCATTTTCTTGACTCCATATTACATATTGAATGTTTTTTTTTTTGTTTTTTTCATTTTCTCAGTTATTGTGTTTATTTTGTGCATAACTTGATTAACTTTTTGTCTTTTTCTTGATTATTTTGTTCATTAGGTTCCTTTAGTACTATCTAAGATATTAGGTAGCACATTTTAAGTTTAAAACACCTTGAAATGTTAAACATGTGTACTCATTTACAGTAAAATGCATGTATTTTGTTGCAGTTAATGATAAAGGTTTTTATGTGTACTGTATATTTTGGGTGTTGAACTGACACTGTGGGTTGGTTGGTCTCCGTCCTTGGCTCTCATGCTCGTGTTGTTTACCTTACCTTTGTTCCTATTGTGATCCAACTCTCTGTTTGTCAGCTTGTGTAAAGGGGCTCCTGTTTGCCCACCTCTCTGAAAACCATGTGATGACTCATGTCTCCATGAGTCAGCAGAACCGTCGGGGACAGTGATAAACATGAGCCACGTTCCTGGTTTACTTCACCTGAGATCGTGCGGGTTGTGCAATAACTAACAATGTATACTGTAATTGTTGTACCTCCCGGTTATTGATCAGACTAAATAGTGAAAATGAGCCATATTCTTGATTATTTTGTTCAGTGTTATCTTTATTTTGCTCCTTATTTTCTCTTAGTTAATTTTGGTCATAATTGTTCATCTGGCTACTTATTTTGTACATTTTGTCAACAATTTAATTCATTTGGGTTTGGTTTCTTGATCATTTGGTACATAACTGCTCATTTTCTTCATTATTGCATTCATAATTGTGCATTTTCTTGATTAATATTTTCATTAATCATTTGTTTTTTTGACTATTTTGTTCCCTTTTTAAATGTGATGCTCAATCCTGTGAATGGTATTATTATTCTCTTCTGTGCTGCAGAAGTAGGAGTCCTTCATCAGTCAGCAGAGTCTAAGTGAAATACAAGCTTTCTTTGCAGCCTAACAGACAGGTAAACTCCCAAATCATGAGGTCACTGTAGCTCAGTGTCAGTAATCTTTTGCTTAGAGTCAGGTACAACGTATGTCAGAGAATGCGCCAAAGAGACAGCAATCACCAGCAATCAGTGATGACACTGGGAATAACGCACAGACACGAGATTTTAACTTGTCAGAATGCTTTAAGAAAACCTGTGCTTTTGTTTTTTGGCCCTTTTTATGAAACCCTTTTATGTAATGGCAAAATGTGTGGATTTAGACTTCACCTGAAATTGAACAGCTCTAATCGAACAAGCCCGGGACACATTCTCATCTGATCAGCCAGGATGTGTGCAGAGGTGGGCTGGGATGCGTTTACCTACATGATCTCGTAGTCTGAACATGTGTCCCTCCTGCCTGCTCGACTGATGTGATCTGCAAAGTGTTAACACCCTAATATTAAATTGTTTTCATGTGTGCAATGCTCACAAAGGCGTCAATGATATACTGTATTAAGTAGTATGCGCTTCTAGGTGTGTGTGTGTCTGCTCTTGTATCAGAGTGAAAACCAAAACCTGAATCCACATTAATATGTGGGTATGTCTTGTTACTGCGGGGACACAAATTTGAACCCCACGACTCAAGACTGCCACTGGATATAATGTAGTGTTCTTATCCATCTATCCATCCATTATCTTCCACTTGTCCTGGTCAGGGTCACGGAGGCAGCAGCCTAAGCAGAGAAGCCCAGACTGCCGTCTCCCCAGCCACCTCCTCCAGCTCCTCCGGGGGTCCCCCAGGCATTCCCAGGCCAGCCAAGAGACATACCCTCCAGTGTCTCCTGGGTTGGCCCCATGGCCTCCTTCCAGCTGACGCTACTTTTGGCAAACAGAGATTGACAACCCAGGCCCCCACCTTCAGCTGCCACCTAAACCACACAGCACTGGACCCTTACAACCCTTCCTGCAGGTGGTGGGTCCACAGGAAGGCATAGTCATAAGGGTCTTCTGAATCGCCCCTGTCACCTCAAACCAATTTGCCTTGGGAGACCCGACCAAGGACGAATTTCCCCCAACAACATAGGTCCTAGGCATGCAAACCCCTCCACCATGATAAGGTGGCAATTCAAGGAGGGGGTAGTGTTTTTATGCATGTAATATTTAACTGTGAAAATAATGTTAATTTTTAACGCGCAATTAACAAATTAATGTTAGAAAATTAACATAATATGAAAAAAAACTCAAGAAAATTTAAAACTATCAACAGATGGACCAATTGTGAGCATGAAGATGAGCAAAGATGATGCAAAATAATCAAGGAAGTAAATGAAACGAAAAATAATCAATGACATTAAGATGCATGAACAAAATAATCAGCATGAAGAAAATAATCAAAAATTAACAAACGAAGTACAATGGACAAAATAATCAAGAAAATGGACACCGACAAAAAATAATCAACAGCGTGAATAAAAATGAACAAATGAATCACAAAAACGTGAATGAAATCATCAAGAAAATGAACAAAAAAGTTATATACACACAACAAAATACACAAAATAAAAAGAAATTAAACTGTTTTATCGACAAATGCACATTTTGTAATATTGAGGACATCACCCCTGAAATCTACCCTTGTGAAAGGAGATTGGTGCACCACTGAGCAGCATCCCACTGAGTGCACCCCAACCCTGCCATGGGATAAATAAGTCATAATCCACTTAAAAACCTCACCCTTAGCAAGAGTTCATGTAACTTTCACTTAGAGTTAGGGTTAGAGTTCCGTGAAAAGGGCAGACGTTCAAAGGTTAACTCTTGCTTTTTACATGTTTTTCATCTGGGATCAAGGTCAAGCAGAAGTGCATGTGCTCTGTTTGTGTCTCAGTCAGCGTTTGGGCATAAAAGATTCAAACCTGTGCGAGTGTGTGCTCGTCTCTGTATATCTTCACCCGTGTGTTTGCACATGTGTGTTCATCCGTGTGCTTATGAGTGCCCCCCCGTGCGTTCATGTCTAGCCCCATCTTCATTCTTCATGAGCCGTCGCCGGTGAGTAAAAATCCTCCCGACAGACAAGCAGGTTGGGCACGGCGGCCATTTTTAAAGCACATCTGCTCATCCGCAAATGCTTCGTTTGGTCTGTACAGGAATGCGTGTGTGGCTTGGAAACAATTGAGGTCAGGCCATGCTCGGAGAATAAGAAAACATTTAAGGAGACAGACAGTCAGGCAGGGGTAATCCACGCATTCCTCGGAGTCCTGGAGGATTCTACATGTCTGATTTTTGCTGCTTTGGACATGCACTGTGTCAAGTTTATAAAGATGAGACCTTAAACGTCACTAAAACATCTTAAACAAAATTTTCAGGCCTGAATTTGGCATTAATATCAACGTTTTTGATGCTTTAAAGCTGCCACTACGCCAAATGTTTTTGGGTTTTACGTGACCTTATTGCTAGGAAAAATGTAGATTTGTCTTTCATTTCTTGTCAGTGTATTATTTTGGATCATTTTTATTCATTATGGCATTTTTTACTTTGACCAGCATCTGTTGGTTTGTTAGATTGTCAGCAGGATTACCCCAAAGTTATTGACCTGATTTCATTTGGTGGAAGGGAAAAGGTTGACTCGACAAAGAACCTATTAACTTTTGGTGGAAATTCTTTACTTTTAACATTGCAAGATAGGGCGTTTTTTTGACATTTTCAGCAACATTTTAGTAAACAATGTATTGATCTTGCAATTGGGTGGCACGGTGTTGTAGTGCTTAGCACTTGCACATTCCATCAGCTACTGTACTGTATGTGTTCCATAATTAAAGTCCATACGTTCTTCATTCAGGTAGAAATTCAGATTCTTGCGCGAAAGAGACCAAAAGTTAAAGACCTGATTCAACTTTATTCCAGTAAAAGTGAAATAGTCCAGTAAAGTGAGCATTTGAAGGACATTTCTAGCTGTTTGTGTGCAAAGTGACCTGAGTCTCATGGCATATAAAGACTATTAAATTATCCAAGTCTCATGTCAAATACAATAGACTGAAAATAATGAGCATCAACTTTGCTCTAGTGTGTAAATTTGTGTCAACAACAGAGCTTTAAACACTGATTCCATTTCCATAGAACCCAGATTGAACTTATTTTCTTTTGCAGGAGCTGCATCTGTGTTTTCATCTTCCTGTATCTTGTTAGGTCTCAAGTCTTTTGCATCCTTTGCAACATTTGACGATTTTAATCTTGTTTTTATCCTCTTTCACAGTACAGGAATGAAATCATTGTACTTCCCATTGTACCAACTTTCTTGCAACAAAGCCGCTTTTTACTGAAGTTCAAACCTGATAAAGGCATGTCTGGATGGAGAGGCATGTGTTCTTTGTGCTCTCCCAGTAAAACCTCATCACATTTCACCTTGTCAATAATTGATGGTGCACCATGGTGAGGTAAGGCTCATTGTGCCTAGCTCCCGGGGTGGTGAGTCGGTTCTGGGTGTGTGAGGTGCCGACATGTGGCTCCTGGTTTTCCTGCTGCCCTCCGGTACAGATGGGGTCCGCAGTGGGAGATGGGGGTGGGTGGTGGGGGTCAGGAGCCAGCTGTGGTTGAGGGCGGTGGGAGCAGGGCTGGGTCACGCTGTCGATCTGAGTGCACGGCCCAGGCTCCTTGGTGATTGATTGAAGCTGCCTAATGCATCGGGACCAATTGAGCGGTCACAGATGTGGGACCCCACCCACAAGACGCTTTAAACAGATTGTGTTTACTCACAATACGCAGCCTCATATTTGATGCCATGCCTATGTACTTTTACACAATTTCTTTAATAGCCCTCGGTTCTTTTAATAAAATCAAGGCTGCACTTGAAATCAACAGAGAGATTGACCACAGATACTGAAGTGACAAATCATAAATCACCAAAGTTGCAGATGTTTTTCATTGCATGTAATCATTTCATTGTTGCAGTTCTCTGTGTCTGCTGGGATGAAAAAGTAGATAAGACCCTGTATATCAAAATAATGAGGTAGTTTCTCAAAATGATGGCAAACCTTTGCAACGTAATGAAATGTATTCTCCAAATAATGACTCAGTAGCTCAAAAGAATACCAATGTTTTTCTCTACAATAATCATAGTCATGAGGAAGCATCTTAAATGCACACATTACAATCTCAAAATAATGAGAAATATTCTCAAATGAAAGACTGTGTCAAGAATAATGACCTCATATCTCAAAAGTAATGACCAACTGTCCAAAAATATTAAAAACCATTAAACAAAATAATCAATGCACCTCAAAATAATAAGAAGCCTTCTCAAATTAATGACTATGTTAAAAATAATGACACAAAAAGAACAATGAAACACTCAAAGTCATTAGAAATGTACTCAAAAATAATAACTGAATGTATTAGAGATATCAAAACATTGACAGGCCTCCACGGACTGAAAAGTAACTCAGAATATTGTCAAACTTTCTTAAAATAAATGCTTACTACCTCACAACTATGACAAAATAAACCTTCTAAAAAAAGTCAGACTTTCACAAAATAATTCAAAACCTCAAAGTAATGCCTTATTATGTCAAGAATAATGACTTAATATGTCAAAATAATGAGAAATGTTCTAAAATTATTAGAGGTTTCTGTTTCCTCATAGGTTTAAGTTTTTTATTTTTCGGTGCTAACATATACAGAGTTTTTTTTTGTTGTTGTTTTCCTCACAGTGCACATGTAAAAAAGATGTGGACGTGAACCTGTCACTTGTATCTCTATGTCCCTACCGGATGCTCTAACACATCCATTCACTCACTGTCCCAGACTATGGTAGAGCTGATTGTTTGGATCGGTGTGCAACGTTACATAACCCAGAAATAGGAGGATTAAGGACGGGAATGACCAGTCCAGAGCCACAGCCAAAACTCAGCCGCAGCTTCTGTCTGGCTGAACTGTTTGCACTATGTGCGCCATGGGGATTGCGTGCATATCAGGGCTCTTACCCAGCAGGAGCACAGACACTAATACATAAATGCATGGCAGCTCTGTTCTCATCCAAACATTTATGCATCCCTCCCGGGCCACTCTGTGTACATTTGTGGTTTAGAAAGATTGAGATGTTTAGCTGTGCAAACCTCAATGCCAATATTGGAGGAACGGTGGATATTTATGCACCTATACATCCTGATGCTTGTATTTATGTCAATCTGAGTAAGTGCTCCAGGGCAAAGCTGCAGCATTATGTGATTTAACATGTTGCTGTACAGAGAAAAGATTAACCACATTTGATAATAAGGTAGTGCAACGCACTGCAAGGAAACCAACATGCAAGAGACAGCACTTTTTTTCTTATCTCTCTTTCATTATATGCTTAGCAGCAAACAATGTACAATGGATTAAACCACCTGTATGTGGGAGCTGTGATAACAGTGATGAAAACACAGCTAAACCTCCCACAATGCACTTCAAAGAGTACGGATGCAACGTGTCAGCTCAGGTTTGGCAAACGTTGGGGCTGTGATTGATCCTCCCTCGGCCCTGACAGATCGTGTCTTTGCACGCTGCCACCGCAGACATGTTGTGTGATCATGAGTGGGGTGTTTACACAGCATGGGGAAGGTTGGATCTGCTGACGTCTACCGACTGTCTGGGGGTCTCCGAAAAAAAAAAAAAACACACCAAACTTCAACATGTGTGGAAGACCATGCATGTGTCTGTTTTAACATGTTACATAATCCAGTTTATAATAATCACAATTCATTTTATTGGTTAACCCTTTGATTTTTTGATGAATCAATTCAATACATTCTCACATAGGTCATATTCAGTTCATTCAAAAAATGACAGAGACGTATGAAATTTACAAATGCAAGCATGACATGCCTGTTGCATCGAGGCAGTGACAATGCCATGGCTAAGGTTCAGTTACGGCATGAAAACAACTTAGTTAAACCCTAGCTATAGCATAGTCACTGCCTCAGTGCAGCAGGTACGGCTACGGGTTGGTTAAGGTATGGCATGGAAACAACTTAGAATTTGAATAAGGCAAGAAAGGACTAAAAGAATAAAGCTCAGTACACACATTTTGACCCATGCTTAAGTCCACAGATTGAACAGATTGTTGCAATCCACTCCCTACCACCTCCTTCTAAAGTTTGTCCTTTGATATCCAGAAGTTACTTGTTACTTTCTACTATTCATTTTCTAGCTTTGTTTGTTCATTTTTTTTGTTCATTACGTTACCCACACCTCAACTCCATCAGCATGGATATTGCAGTCTCGGCTTCTGTCCATCGGTCTATCCATCCATGTTGTAAGTCAAGAACAAAACTGTGTGGATTAGTTTTATAGGTTTAAATCACATCATAGATGGTGTAGTGGCTTCCTGGATGACATTTTGTAACCAAAAACTGGATGCAACCACATTTAGACAAATGCAGCAGACCTACTGGAGTGCACTATATCAGGGGTTTTACTGGTAAGTGAATACTATCCACTAGCTTACTGACTCTGTAAGACTTCACTAAGCATTGCAAACAAAGTCATATTGTGGTATTGTTAGTGTAAGCACTGAACCACAGCTACAGTTAAGTGTCTGTCAGGACAGATTATGTGCTTTTAAATAAATAGAAGCTATGAAGGTCTGACTGGGCCCAGCTCTTCCGGCTCTTAATAATGGAGCAAAAAAGGTGAAGATGAATCACTACATCACCTATTAGAAGGTCCAAATACAGCCTGTGTGACCCTGATGACTCATGACAAAAATGTATTTACTTAGAAGTCCAATGTCTTCTTCTTCTCCTTTCGGCTGCTCCCCTCAGGCGTCGCCACAGCGAAATACCAATGATTCGCATGTTTGGTCTGGCATAGGTTTTTTACGTCGGATGCCCTTCCTGACACAACCCTCACAACAAGGGACTATTTTATGTGATGGTGGTCACCATGAAACAGCAGAAATAAAATAAGCCAGAAAATCAGAAAAAAAAATCATGAACAAACAACAAAATTAAAAATGAACAAAATAATCAAAAATTGACAAAAACAAGCAACAAAATGAGCAACAAATCCTGAGCTGGTTTAGATGCACATAAACACATGCACCATAAACAAATGCACCACTTAGGCAAGCAGTGTTACTATAGTAACCATTCACAATTGACTTTATGTACCATAGATAGACCTTGTTGAGTTCTTGTAGGTCATTTCTGTGTCAAAGTAACAAGAGCATTTTGTTTGGTCTTTGAAGAATCCCTACACTTTTGTAGAAGCTAGTATTTTGGAATAACATCTTTTTTAGCATATCTGGGAGCAGGAATCAGCATAATTGCTTGTGAATGTAAACAGTGCATCAACCCAACCTGGTACTATATCGATCCTATTCATGTTTTGCTTCAGTCCTTTGTGTCAAAAGAAAAAAATGTATATGATGAGGTCATTTGAGGACATCTGGAGCAGAAAACAATCATGCAATCAACTTAGTGTTTTTGACCTTATTCGCTTGTAAGAAATAAAAGCAGAGACATCAGAGTAAATTTAATCATGTTCATTGAAGAAAAAACAAGTGGGGGTGTTGTCTAAGAGGTCAGGGTTGTCAGCTGGTTTGGCCTGCTCCAGTGAAGCTCAGCAGGACCCCCCTGCGCTGGTGAGGCCTCTGGTGCTATCAGGTGATTCCAGGTCACTGGGAACTGCTGGAGGTCCATGTCGACACTGCTTTATGATTGGCCACTGGGAGTTAGTCAGCCATGCTTTATAATCGGAAGCAAAGAGGAAGAAAAACAACAAAGGAAGAGAACACTGTCATCTGTCAACTTGGACTTCAGTCACGAGGTCTACTGTACAGAATAAATGAGTGGTGTGCACACTGGAACTATGTATGTCAGTGTGTTGCATATAACCATTTTCTACAACTTTCTGGTGCTATTCAAAAGACTTTTATTGCTGTTCAAGATCACAGTTTCTTGCATTTTAGGCTGCCGTCGCGCATTCTAACACACATGTTAAAACACTGGACAGAGGCAAATTTAAAGCAGACCTTGGAGAGGTTCAAAAGGAAAAATAAAGTCCATTTGTAGCAAATAAATTAAAGTACAGGTATGTAGTTTCATGAGAAGGTGGCTTTATTGTCTTTGGTAGAGATTGCAACGTAACCCAAATCCCCAAAAATCAATGAGACAAGGAATTATTTGGTCTGGTTTTGTTCATTTTATCTTCATTTTGAGTATTTGTTCATTTGTATTCATTTTGTTAGTTATTTGGCTCATTACTATCCATTTTGTGGACATTTTGCTCATTTTACACATTATTTTGGGGTTTAATTGATTTCATTGATTCAGTGTAAAATATTAGAATGTAACACAACATTTAAGCAGAATGAACAAAATAGATCAATGTTCATATTTGTACATTTTATTCCCTATTACAGCTCCGGATGCTATGGATTTTTGAGATTGGCCCAAAAGGAGACATCAAATTTCATCTTTGGGTCTTGAACAAACAGACTTGAGAAAAGAAACAATAGTTCCACTTAAAATACAATAATTTTATACCATTGATATCTCAAATAAACCCTTTTTTGACAAATACAAAAAGCAAATAAGTGCAGCTATTTACTAATCTATTTAGATTTTAGACATTAAATCACAAATCCAACAAAATAATCTTCTAGAAACATCCTGACAATGCCAATCTTTATATATATATGAATAAATGATAAGTTACTTGAGAAAAAATGGTCCAACTACATGAATAATAGAGAATGAAAATAATTGTATGTGTTAGCCCTAATCTCAACATTTACTTTGCTATGTACAATGTTATCATAATTGATACAAATGTGAAAACAAGAGCCAAGTTGTAATAAACTACAATTAATCACGTTTAGCATTAAATAAGTAACCGAACTTGTGTCTGCTTTTCCCTGACCCTCACTGTTACACTCAGCAGAAGGATTTATGAAAACATCATAATTTTGTTCTGCTACACACATGTATTGTTCATATCCAGCTACAGCCTTGCAGTAGATGGCTTGAGATAAACTTTATGACATAACAGCATTTGTTGATTTGGACAAAGTGGTTTACACAGCTGCGAAAAGTTTACAAAGCTAATGACTGGCAGAAATGTCCCGCATTGATTGGGATTGGAATTAAAATCAGACTGTAAATCACAGATTACTTGCACGTGTTCCTGAACAGCACTCATATATGAGATCATTCTACGCCAGTGTCAACTGGATGCAAATGTCTCCTGTGAGCATTTTGCAAAGGGGAATACTGTTTTGACTACTGCTTGTGCCAATTACTATAATTATGTTTAACACAAAATGTCAAATTGCTCTATATTTGGCGATGATTTTTCTCGGGGAGCAGTTGGCTCATGCTCTGCTGCTCCTGGAACATGCCTGTGCATAAGTGGCCTGAAACTTAACCCCTTACACGGCTGACGCACAGCCATAACACAGACTGGAGGAATGCCAGGCCAGTCCTGTTTAACAAAACAATATCTGCAGTGAGAACTTCCAGAATACTTTTTTTCCCCTCTCAACTTAGTGTAGACATACAGTATGTGGTAATAGGAAGGGACACATTGTGTAACTGGAACACGAGTGCATTAGTCAGTCTCAGGTGTGGAGCATGCAGAGCTGGCAAAAGTACATACAGTACTTTCTTTACGTAAGTGGAAGTACAGATACCTGTGAAGAGAAGTAGATATCCAAGTTCCTCAAGTCAAGTAAAAACTCACAGATTCTGAAATGTCCTCAAAATTTAAAACTAGGCTTTTAAAGGACAATTGTGTGCAAAGAAAACTGTGTCATATTAGTATAATAGTGACTATTAAACCTTTCAAACTTTACGCAGAGTAAAAACAATGCACTGAAATAAACAGCAAAGGTTCAGTAGGTAAGATTCTCATGTGCTTGCGTGTTTATCGAAACCTCTTTTTTTCTTGCTTGTGGAAACTTTATGCTGGTGTCTGGAGTTTTGAGAGCATATCTACAGTATATTCCCCCGTACTAATATACCACACTCCCCTTGCTTTTGCTAATTTTTTACCATAACTCTTAACTTTATCATAGGACCGGAAACATAGTTACCAGGGAATATAGTAATTATGGAACATGGGTACCAGAGAATATTGGGACAGGGGAACACAGGTACCGGGGAATGTAGAGATTAGGGAACATAGGTAACAGGGAATATAGGGACTAGGGAACCCGTGTGCCAAGGAAAAAAGGGACTAGAGAATATAGGGCTCGTCAGCCCATTCCATTTCTAGGTTAACTGTAACTAGTGTACTGTTGCTGTTTAGGAACTCAGAAGTGAGCATAAAAATATTGAGGAAAAACTAACTTAAATCATTGGCATAGACATCAATGTACTGGGTGTTGTCATGGATGTTGCCGAGACAGAAACTGAGTCACATGATCCCCAGGCCCTATGCTCTCCATCTCTATGCTAGCGTTAGGAGTTAGGGTTAGGGTCATTGGGCTGTAAACCTAAAAGAAAGTTCAATGAGTTTAAGATGAACATCAAGGTTAGAACAGATGTACTGTGTGGCCAAAATGCACAGATTATACTTAACTGGAAAGCAAACATCTTCTACATTCTTTTCTTAAATAAATGACTAGAACACAACCTAATCTGTGTATCAGTTGAGTCATGGCTCAAATGTATGTACTGTAACCCTAACCCTTGGAATGGCCTGGTAGATGCTATGAAGTAAAATGCAATGATGAAGTATGTACACCTTCTTGGTTTCAAGATTTGGGACCAGGCTCAAAGTCTTACTCTTGTGCGCAGGCACATTTTTAATGGCATCACCCACATAAACCACACATTCACCGTTATGAATGCACATACCCACACCTCATGTACCCACACCTCGCTACCTGCTCTCAAAATACAAACACACCCTCAAACTCTCACACCCAAACACACCTCCTCATTGCTTGCCTTCCTCCGGGATTTGTCACCATGCACACTGCTTTCACAATCGGTGTGCCAGCTTCCACTTCTACCTAATCCAGCCTGGTCCCATTTCAAGGGAACCCACGGCAAGTAGCAGAGCAACTACCATAAGAGGCTTCTAGCACTTTTCAGTCTTTTCAGTCCAGATAGTCGAATCACTGGTCAACCATATACGTGCGTCCCTCAGCTGTCTCTTAATCACAGGGGCTTTTACCCCGCACCCACAGGTAAGCTGGTGAGGAACAATGATGTCTTGTCTGAGCCGATGAGGAGATGTTAGTCATGAGTTATTTTTGGAGGTTGAAAGGAGGTTTGGGTGTCTAGTCTGGTGTAGAAATGTGAAAAATGCACAGGTGATTGTGATTACTTGTGGTCGACTGCTATATAAACTTCTTTATTAGGTCCCAAGCTCTGATGTAAGGTATCTGAGTCATTCAAGAGCAACACTTTGGCAGGAACTAGAGAAGCTTGAATTTTAAACGGTTGTTTTTTTTTACACTTTTGTCTTGTAGAATGAATAAATGTTGTTACTTTTAAGCCACAAAGCAGGATTCCTTCCTGGGTCTAAGCTGTTTGTTGTGTTACCCCGAAGCATGTTGCTGTGATCTAGTTGTTGTTGTACCTCAGGAGACCCCGTGAACGAGAATTCTTTATTATCCATGCTAGTGTGCCAACATTTATCCCATTAAAGGCTGGATGCCCTCACGTGGGAATCAGATTGGACACGGACAGCCAATTTCTTTGTTTAGTTCTGTGTACTTTTGTGCATTTGTGTGTAAGTCTGTTATGAATATGTGTCTGGCATGAGGATGCCCCGCTTTTTGTTTCTTATGAGCTATATTTATCCGAACAGAACTGCATGGTTTGTGGACGACCCTGGCCGCTCAGTGTGTGCCAACAGAGTATGACAGAACACAGAAGCGCTGTGTTTTCAAAGAATTGTTTTAGAAACCTTTCCTCTTCTTCACTAAAACCTGATAGACTGTGTCACTCACTTAACAATGATCACATGTTGACTCACTCCTGTTTTCTCTCTTCCTTCCTCTCCTCTCGCCTTTTGTTTAGGGAAAAGCTGGCTGTGGCTCGCCTGCAGAGGGAAGTCGCACGGAGCAAGAGTGAAGGAACAATGGTAAAGTACTGAGTGGAGTTACTCACCCCGTAATCTGCATATAGACGAAAAACCCACAGTATGCTCACATCCCATCACTCACGTTTCACCAGCCGGTCACTTTGGCAAAACTCCATCTTTATTGTTGCAACACTGTCAGAAGACAATCTAAGCAGTTTTCACAGACTGACTGAACCAAGCATTGTCTTATCTTCAGCAGCTGCACTGTAAAAGATTCAAATCAAGGTGAACCACAAAGTGAGAAAATGACTTGTGGGGACTTTCTTTAGCAAGTTTATTATTCCCCAATTTAGTTTCCTGGGAAAAAGACAAAAATACAAAAGCTGAAAACAGTAGCAGAAAGCAGTAAATGAAGTAACTGCTTCTCCTTCTGCTTCAAGATCTTAGCAAATAACTAATGATATAATCCAATTACCGACTTTTGCTCTGCATATTTTGTAGAACTATATCTCCTTTGTTTTTATCTTGTTTACAAAGCCCAAGTTATAATCTGCAATTCACCATTAAAATCAGCAGAAATAATTGTGAAAGAATTGGAGGGGCTGATCAGTCAGAGATCTAGTTTTGGCTCATTGTCAAGGATTAGTTTGGATTTTTTTAAACATATTTGTTCATATGGATCTAAAGTAACAGGTTAAAACACCAAACACACACAATAACCCAGAGGAAGACTGGGATGGATGGCACACACTCCCATGTTCTGCCCAGTAAAATTGCTGTTAGGAGAGTGTAACACAGTAACAGCACTTCCTCATTAGAAAAGGTCTGTTGTGGTGGTAAAGTATGGCAAGAAAAACACAGGGTAGACTTTAATGGGTGCTTTTCACCTACTTACTTTGTTCTCACCTTTGAGACTTTGCTGATGGATTTGAATTAGCAAGTCAGACCACAGTGGGTATCGAAAAGTCTTTCAAACAACAGAGCTGGTCTTGGATCAGGGTGAACCTCAGTTTTGTTCCTGTCTTGTGAAAACAAAACTAACCAGGCTGAATGTTCAACCTCCTAAGACCCAGGCTGTTATTTGATATGGATTTTTTATTTCTCTTTGATATTTGGGGTTATTGGAACCTGAGAAGTATAAATCTAGCATCATCTTTTGACATGAGAAAACTGATGTTAACATTAAAATCAGCTTTGTGTAAGAATGCAAAACTCTTTATTTAGTTTTTTTTTCTGACTGCTTTTGCATTCATTAATAACACATACAAACATTTTGCACATCTTTTGAAAATCACAGTGCAAAACGTATGTGGACGCCAATTCCTCAGAGGATACAATAGAATAAAAACATACTGTAGAAGTGTCTAATAGACAGTCAAATGTCCTTCCAATTATCATGAGGGCTATAACAGAAGTGTAAAGTCACCATGCATGCATTAAACTTCATTTAAATGAGAATATGTTCTAGACTGCATCACATACCTTAAACACAACCTAAATCACGTCACTTAAAACATGACTCAAACCCAACCCTTAGGCAGACATCTGGTGACCTCGTGGGTGTAAAAAGGTTAAGCAAATCAAAACTAACCAATTACGTTGTAGTTTGAAGGCCACTTTACAGGAACAACAAGTATTCAGGAGCACAGTCTGGTTATTTCACATTATTAAGCTGCTGCTGTCACGCTACAGAATGCTGACATTATGCTTTCACTTACGTGTTTTTAATTCAAGGAGATTTGTGTTATTTTCAATGTGAAAGCTTCTATACAAGGTACATGTGTGCTTTAATATCTCTTTGTAAGTCCATGTGTCTTATCAGGGTCAGAAAGTGAACCGTGTGATGAAGCAGCTGATTGCGGCCTCTGAGAGGCTCTAACCACAAGCCCAGCTGTTCAACTCACACCCGAGCACTGCCAGTGATTCTCTTCGTGGCAGCAGGCCTAAAGCAACAGCACACAAGGAAGGCCTGATACACTGTGAGATTTTCACACTGTTCTGTGTGATTCTTTATTGATCCCTGAAGGAAGAATGCTTATTTTTCTTCTCGCCTCTCCCCATAGAGGAGGAGCTTGAAGCATGGGGTCAGATACAGAACAGAACCCTTGGAGCTGGCCAGGGATTCAACAGATCGCTTAAGGCCGCTTTAGCACTACAGATTCTTGCTGTCACTGAGGCTTGAATTAATCTCAGACACACTAGCTGAAGTGTAGGCATGAAGATGTCATGCTTGGTTTTTAAATGCAAAGGTGAATATACTGTACTGTGTCTTCATCAGCATAGACAGATATATGCCATTAGTCTGCACGGATCATTTGCATCACCTTCTTGAATAGCTCGGCTGCAGATGTACAGATTGTCACATATGACTCGGTTTTAACCACTCAGGGATCTAATCAGCCACATTTGTCTTAGTCCTAGTCTCCACACTTGAATTTTCACAAGAATGGAATCCATGCATTCTCTGAAAGACCTCTGGTATCACCTAATGACATCAGATTCACATGGGTTTGACTAAGTTTGGACAAAAATAGTTGTCGTAAAATACCAAATTTGCAGTTCCTTAAACAAATCAAAGCACTGACAAAGTAATTATTCATATGGTATCACCACTATGTGGACTTTTAGTGGTACCCCAAGACTGTTTTATGGGTTTTTTTCAACCTTAGCACAGATGCTTTGGTCCAAAGGTCATTGCAGCTGTGACCTCACAAAACAGTGTTTGGGTCATAAATCTGAGTAAGTACAGTGAAACTTTTATGTAAAAACATATGCCACACTAGGATTTTGCTTTGTCAGAATTATTTTATATATGGCTTTACAAGATTTTTTAAGCAGTTTTAAGCATGAGTACTGTATTACCTGGTATTTCCACCTCCCCTGAAGCACATCCATATGGGATCAACCACCATCCCCCAGAAGTAAAGTAGAAATAAAGACATGAACCGGATGAGCATTGTTGGTTAACTTTGAACATTTCTTTTTCATGTGTTATGCCTGAGAGTGAACTGTGGTATGCAGTCACTAAGGATGCTTTCATACCTACCTCATGGTGTTCAGACTTTTGGTTTGATCTGGACTGAGATATCAGGTGTGAAATCTCTAGACCTGGTTGGATGCTTCAAATTGTTTGAACAACACAAGGCTTCCCACTGAACCACTGTCAATTACAGTGAGAAGCTGCCCTGGGATGTCTTCAGTACACTTGCAAAATTCCAATGTGAAACCAAAACTAACCAGATCAATGTATCTAATCTAAGAAAAACATAAACCTTAGTTCAGCCTTTCAGGTGTGAAAAGACCCCGTGTTTGGCTCTGTTTCTTGCAGATCTCTCGCTGACCCCTTGCACTTGAGATTGTTTTCTCGGTAGCCATTATCATCACCACATTGCTTTGACTTGCACCTAAATCCATTTACAAAGAAAAACACTGCTGTGATGGAATCTTTAAAGCCTGCTGTGATGGCCCATTTTCAGTCACACATACCTTCGAATGACCACTTGGTTTTCAATCTGTAGAAGTTCCAAGGTTACTTTTTTATACAGTGCTTGTGTTTTTAAAGTAATTCACTTTATGTCTCGGCACATCAAGGCTGCAGCTCAGTGTATCAGCGCCTCCGTCTGTAATACTAACCTCTGACCTTAGTGCTGCTACAGAAAAAACACACCATTTGCTCTACTGACTGCCCAGCTCTCGCACTGACAGGAGTGGATGACATGCTAATTATTACTTTTGATGGGTGTGTGAATCTCTGCACATGCACAGGCTTGTGAGAGAAGGATGAGTTATCGGTGCCAGACAGGAGGAACGCGAAGGGGGGAGTGGTGGTGGTGGAGGAAGAAAAGGAGGAGGGGGATATCACTAAGCTCCATTTGAAATTGGGATTATCCCCGTCGGAGTCCCCTCGCACTTTCTCTCTCACTCTGGCATTCCTGGGAGGCTTCGGAGCTCAGGCACGGTTCCTTCAATAGAAATGAGAAAGACACTGCTGCATCAAGGAGATAATTGTCAAAGTGCTGGCAGTGCAAAGTGGGAACCGCTCACTAGCTGCACCAGCCTATGCCTACAGACGCCCACACTTTGCACCCACTTCTATACCCACCCCTCATCTCTGTCTGCCTGGGGATGAACCCAGACATTAAAACTGCCATGGACTTCTGAAGTCTCTCATCCCCTCCTCTGTATCTGATGCTTCTCTGTCCCGTCATCCTCTACATCCATTAGTGTCTTGCGTGTAACACGATCAGAGAGAAGCAGTCCTGTGTTGCCTGCCTCCGCTGGGATGTGTTACACTGTGCCATTACTACTACGTTGTGTAGGAGAAGAATGCAAAAGGCATCTTTATGATGGTCTAAGGAGCTGCAACACACTGCCACAATTGTATGCCTCAGGTCTCGCCTGTGCTGTTATACAACCACAAGTGTAAATGAAACAGTATTAACAGCTGAGTTTACTGAGGAGTGTGTGCTTTAATTGGGTCTCCTGTTGTGCGGCTACTGGCAGTGCCAAAGTACAACGTGCTTTTTTTTCTGGATCATTTGGAAGAGATGGATGAAGCATAATTTGCTTTGTTTCGATCACTGTATTTTTATGCACATTGTGAAGAACTCACGTTGGAAGAGGTTGAAATTTGAAAAACTTGATTTCACACATTTTTTAAAAATCTTTGCTGAGGCAGTTTTTTTGGGTACAAATCAAAGATATGTTTCTAAATTAGCTAATCCTTGTGAATGTACACCTGGTGTCAAGCTTAAAGCTCCTTAATGACTTAAACCATTGGAGAAATCATTCAAAGTGCATGACAACAGTTGCATTTGTCATGTCTGTAAAATTACATTACAAGTTAGGGTAGGAAGACAATATGCTGAATCATCCTTTTGCAATATGCGTCAGTTCCATGGTACATTTTTTTTTAATGTTTTCCTTCCATACAGAAAATCAGTAATGAGCAAAGGGATTAATAAAGAGCTGAGGCAATAAACAAAGTCAGTAATGTTATTGACGTCACAATATGAGTTAATATGTCTAACGGGAGGTGGAAACTCCTTTTTCAGGTTCTGATGTAGTGAATATTTGGCTTGCATGATGTCAACTGTTTCCCTTCTAGAGAAGAAAAGGCAAATCCTCCCATATCGTAGATAAAGTGCAGAGCTGTAGTTTATTCTCTCCAAACACCTTTTCTTGCTGCACTTCAAATTCACCTCGGAATTATATGGAGGCACAGATAGTGTTTTGACTTAGAATATGACTGTATTCAGTATTTCATCAGAATTAAGACCACACAAGATGAATATAAAGTGATGTGGTCTGACAACCGCCAGATCTGTCTGTCTTATTCTGCTATTTGTTTCTAAAGTTTATTGTAGGCGTTCAAATTGGTGCTTTTGGACAGCTCTGCAGACTGCAATCTTTCAGTTTCTTACAAGAAAAACAGTGGATTTTCCCTTAGGTGTTTGATAGAGCGCAGGTCATGGTTTATTCAGCAAGGGCCTCAGCCACTTTCCAACAAGCCTGCCCTGTCGGTCTCCAGTCAAACCGCTCATTCACAGCCCCGTCGCTGCTGTAGGTTTTCTCTGGAATTCTTCACACCCCAGCCCAGGGGCGTGGTGCAGGGCTGGGCCACTCTCTGTCTCCTGCTCTCGTTTGACGCCACTCACAAGTGTAGTGTAGTCTGTCAGGGGCAGGATGCTGGTTTTCCTGTCAGGGAGAAAACAGGGCAAAGAGACGGCCACATGTAGGCTTGTAAATGCAGCGCTGCCTCAGCTGCTGAGGGGGCAGGGCTCGCCATTAAAAAGGCATTTAAAACAGTTAGGTAAGCTCATGACCACTTGAAACGGCTGTCTAAACAACATGTGAAAATAAACCAGCTCATTTTGAGAGAAACATGCTTTATTTTGCTTTGGCTTTTGTGGATGCACTGTGATATCTGAGCTTCACACATACAGCAGATTCACACGCGAGCTGTTGTCAAGATTACACGGTTTGATTTCTTCATGGCTGAGCGAAGCGTAAACATTCGCGATAAAGTGAAATGCCTCAGCTCAGCTTAATTGCAGAACTCGTTCATTTAATAATCTGATTTCTCCAGTGTATTTCATGTAGAAAATGGAGTTGAGATAAGCATGTGTGAGTATAAAGTGGGAATGGGTGACAGTAGGGTAAAGTAGGCCCTGGAGCCAAGTTAAGAAACAGCTATTTCTGTTCATGAAAACAGATTGCAGATGGAAGTTACAGTCGGTATAGTACGAAAAGAAGCATCCTGGTCAAATTTTAGTGGTATGCTTCTGTGTCTGCACAAGTAATAATCATGTTTAAGAAATTGGGATCCAGTTGTTACAGTAAGTTTAACATATTAGCCAGGTTCCCTCATCACTGTTTCTCAGACGAGTCAATGGTTGTCACTTACTCTTTGTCCACTGATGCTAAAAGGTTAGAGCAATATACACTGCCAATTTAAAATTTGAGTTGTGTATGGAAATATCACGTCCTTTCATACTTATATACAGTAGACCGGTTTTCCCATTAGAATATTGGTAAAACCAATTAATCCAAGAAAATGCCCATACATACATACTCGTACATGCACGTAAGGTGTCTGGAAAAGAATGTTTATTTATTATTATTATCACTGGTTTTGGCCTGTTTTGCCACACTTTCAGCATCATCACTTTCAGTAGGCAATGATCTTTTGGTAAAATAGTGATCCAAAGAGGTTTTCCTCTGCCTACTCCTTAAAATGTTACAAAAATGGGTGACACAAATGTCATTCCCTTTGTATAACACATGACCAGTGTGCACTTTCTATTTTTTTTTTATATGAACCTCCAGAACAATTCATAGTGCCACAACATCTCTTTAATCTCTGCTGTTGTCGTAACTTGCTCCTCATCGTCCTCTCCACTGCCGAACTTCTGTTGTTGCAGCGCCTGTAACTCCTGGACTCACGAACAATTTTACTCGCAACACAATTTTTTTGCACATGAGCCTGTACAATTTGCTCAATTTCCTCCTTATAACCCAAGAAATTTGTAAGGTGATGTGCTCGTAATCCGGGTTACCACTGTATATAAATGAAATGTAGTTTCTTTTCTTGGCATAAAATATGGCCAGTTTGACATATATTAAAATATCTGGGGTGGCCCCAAAGTCTTGGCTGGGAGTGTATGTTTTATGTTGAGGAGTCCTGGTATGGTATGGAACACTTTCTTACTTCAGCCCCTATAACTCACTGTCTTTTTGAGGTATGGTTCTCAAATTTTTATATAAAATACCCACATTTGTTTACTGTAAATGGCACCAATTCAAAACTATATAAGACTATCACAGACTTCATGAGCTAATGTCACATTCAAGAGTGTTCCTTTATTACAACCTACTTGGGTTATAACACATGCTGGGGAGAGTTGTAACAATTAGAAAAAAGAAACAAAAACAGTGCCACACCACAGAATGTTATTACTGCCATCAAATTCAAAATAAGCTAATATATTCCATAAAATGGTAAAATGTCTCAGTTTCAACATCTGGTATGTTGTTTATGTTCTATTGGGAATAAAATATGGGTTTATGAGTTTTGAAAATCATTGCTTCTGTGTTCATATACACTATATTTACATTCCAAACTTTTTTGGAATTTTGGTTTGTTGCTGCTCACTGGATCCCGGTCTCTCAGCTTCTGCATTGATTTGCAGTACCTGCTCAGTGTTAGACGGCAGATCCCATGATCCTTCTCCACTGATCTGACGAACTTGCCCTTCTTTGAGACCTCAACAGATGCTTTTTTTAAAAATATCAACAGACACGCCTCTCTGTAAAATTAATATCAAGAAATTAGTCTTAGTTTTATGTAAGGGGATGGTTGTAACACCCACCCCTGTCAGCCACTGTTTAACTAACTGCGTTAGCACAGTGGTTTGAAATTCGCTGGTGGAAATTCATCATATTTTACCTAACAAGCTACAATTTAATTTACTGTAAGGCATATGATTTTACCTGCAATTGTATAAGTACTAAACAAAGTGTAGCTTTGGTTAAAAAATTACTTTCCTATATCAAAATTGTTTTTTTTTCTCAATAAAATCTGTATACACCTGTATCCATCCTTGACAACCACCATATGAGACTGAGGAGGAAGTGGGAAATAATCATGTGACTCCTAGCTCATCCCTGACTGGCAGAATTTATGCTGATAAAACTCCCCCCATGTTACAACCATACCCAGTCTCCTCTGTTCATATTTTATGATAATGATTTGAACTTTCTAGTTTGTAAGAACTGGGTAGAAGAGAGACAAAGAGAAATCCTTCATCATTTTGTTTTGTTTTTGTCATTCTGCAGCTTTTATGTCATGCTTCTTCATTTTGCATCGTTACATTGGATTTCTGCATCTCTTACAAATAGATTAAAACACACAACTGAATATGAATATTTTTATTGCGAGCATTTTGGGCCATATTGCCCTGCTCTCTTTCAATCTTATTAGCTCTTTGGATTATTAGGATCACCATGCACGGTTGATTTAGTTTGTGGTAATTAGACAGTGTGTGCTGGTTGAGTTTGTGATCATTTGTGATAATTAGAAAATGCTCTTTTAATTGTTAAATATACCTGTAACGACCTGTTTCCAGCAGATAAAGAAGGGTTGTGTGGGCCTCCGCTTTGGAAAACTGAGAACTCCAACGCCGAGGGACCTTCATAGAGTCTTTCTGACAGCTGCTTGGAGAATATGTGACAGCGTGGAGGTTTGGGGACTGGGGACCCGGTTGGGGTGGGTGTTAGGGGACTCAGGTGCCGTCTCTGCAGATTGGGCTTATCAGCTACGGACAGGGGCGAGGGCCGAGATGGGGTACCCCTAGCTGCTCAGTACATTCAGTGGGTGACAAGTGCTGACAGCCAGCACCAAATCGCATCTCCACACCGTGCCTTTCAGCCATTCTCCAGAGCGCTCGATGTGACTGACTGAATGACTTGGAGTGCGTGGGTGGGGTGGGGTTGGGGAGCTCCTTTGGCAATGATAAATGGGCCACTCATATGATTTAGCATATTCCTGGGGTGTGTGTATTATTCTCTATAGTGCCAGCAGCGGTTTAAGAGAGAAGTGGTACACTCTAATGCAGTGGCTCTCCACAATAATTGAATTGATGGAGCCCAAGGGGACACAGGCCACAGATTTTTTACTGATTTTTACTTTACTCAGCCTTATTTCTAATTCAAGTCATCTCAGAAAACATATGTCCCTGTTATTTTAGAGGGTAACACCTTCATTTGGCACAGTTTTTTGCCAGAATTTTGATTGTCATGCATTTCCACAAACCACAGATATGTACAATCTCAGCTGGACTGGATCCTTTTTTGCCAATAGGCAGGGGGATGGTTGGTGGGCCCACAATAGACATACAGTACAAAACCATAAGTTGGAAGCCAGACAGCAGAGGTCAAATCTTGATGCCTACTATTTTTACGGTTTATGCAACAGCACACTGGTTTAGTTTATGGAGGGATTGTAGCCTGGTTTAATTGTTCATGAACATATCTTGCTGTTTTTTCCATAAATATAAAGATTTAAGCATTGACTTTTGTTTCTGCATAGTAATTATGGTGAATTAATCAATCAATCAATCTTTATTTGTATAGCGCCAATCATAATCGCCGATTATCTCTAGGAGCTTATTAATGTGAGACAGATGGTTTGTCCTGCACATGCTTAAAGCACTAGAGTTGAAGAATTGTACATTGGTTCTTTGGTGTCAAGATCAGTCACAAGATCAATTTTGAAGGTTTTGGCCTAAAATTAGTGACATTTTACTTGGTCTTGTGTCAGTTTTGGTCAAAGAGGGCTCGAAACCAGTTAGTTCTTCATTTTTTCATAGGTTGCCTTATTCTGCCTTCACTGATAAAGGGAATCATCTCATGGCTTGGTGTTACCCTGCATGGACTTAGTCTGGTCTCAGGCTCTCAAAGACTTGGTCTTGTTTCTGTTAGACGACACTGGAGTTTACAGATTATACCTTTGACTCAAATAACCCCAACAGCATTATTAAACATTTTATGATGTTTTTGCACCATAAGCATTTGGTTCAGCCTAAAGAAAAACACCAGGACTTGATTTTAATAGAGAAATACTTACTGCATGTTTATTTTTTTATTTTTACCAAATCAATCTTTTCCTGAGTCAACCCCAAGATTGACATGGAAAATCTACGGATGTAAACTCCTTTTTCTGGTGGCAAAGCGCTGGATTTTGTAAATCCACCACCCCCACCAAACCACCTCCTGTCGATTGTGGAAATGCAACAAAGCTCTGGGGACAACTATTGATATGAAACACATTTCTGGTTTGGAAGTGTAGAGATTATTTGCATAATGGTGACATTTTACTTTGGCAACCGGATGGTTTTTTTTCTTCTTCTAATTACCTTTTACATTGTTTCGTTTTCTTTGTCTGGCCCTGAGCGATGCCGATTTTATCCTCAGAATGGAAATACTTTGAATGGCATTCAATTAAAACACTCTTTGTTATCTTTAATTTTTAAAAACATGCTTTGTCTTAACATAAATGCTTGATTTGTCTGTAACGCGGTGCATCTGACCTGGCATTATGTGTGCCAAGTGGTTGGCCAAGTCCTGCTCATGTTACACTTTCATTTGAATTCAGTCTTGCTGATGAGCGAGCAGCCTACTGGCATGTTTTATTTATGAATGAAGAACCTGCATGGTGTATTGTGTCCCTGATGTTTGCTTTAGAGCCAGCCACAGATCCGCTCCCGGCCCTTTGATTAGGCAAAGAGCTCCAACTGAGAAAAGGGGTGGTGGGTGTTGGAGAGGGGGGCGGGGGTTCTGTGTAATGAAGAGATTATTGAGTCCCCCTTCTAAAACTGTACCCAAAGCCTGCGCATGTATACAGTCGCAGATGAATCAGAAGTACAGCTGCACACTCATGCACTTAACCTGATAACATTGCACTGTAGCTTTTTCTTTTTTATGGGAGACAACATTGCAAGTGGAACAAGGAGAAGCAGGAGGACACTAATTAATTTAGAGTCCTCTGTGGATCTTAGAGGGCATCAGGGGGGTTCGAGTCTTCTAGTAATTCAGCTCGGATGAATACCATTACCATCTAATGTTGTCCAATTACAGGGGTAAGATTCATTCCAGGCTCCAGTGCAAGTAATATGATTTCAGATATAGTGTGTATAAAAGAAACAGGACCTAGAGGACTTAGAAAGCATAAATTGTTTGCTGTTTTTTATAAGATACATTTCCTCTATTGAAATCAATACATTCAATCTGAAAAGCCACACATGTGATAAATTCAGTCATATCTCAACGGATATATTTTCTATCAACCAGGAAATGAGACCAAGCTCAGTTGTGACAGAGGTCAAATTTAATCCGCAGACGCCCAATCTCCGCTTGTTTCAGATATATAGCTCTGCAGACTGGTATAAAATCCAGCCCGGGCCATTTTAAAGATTACTTGGCCTATTCCATTTGATATTGCTTTTTCCTAAGCACTGTATTGTTTGATAGAGCTGGTTGTGCTTTGTTGGAGCAGCTGCTGCAAGTCTTACTCCAAGAAAATGTTGCCCTCTGCAGGATGAATTGGGCAGTGGAGAGAAGAGAGCCTCAGCTTCAGCCACAGCACTGACAGACAGGATTATGTCCTTAGTCAAAGGATTAACTAAAGTAAATGTTCTCACAGAAAGTTTCTAAGTATGATTTCATAGCATCCCATCTCAGTGTTGACTTAAAGAAATCTTCCCAGGGCAATGCAGCTTTGTTTGCAGCACCAGAAAAGGCTTATTAAAGAGTATGCTTTCAATTAGCATAAACAACACCACAGAAAAAGCCATGAAGTTAGTGCACACAGTAAACATTTCAACTGTGGGGAACTGTAATGTATTGCCTGGGATTACTGGCCATATAAAGATATGGTAATGTTTGATTTAATGGCTTTGGGGCTTGTTAAAGCACCGATATTATATATTGAACAAAAGCAATTGAAAGCTTTTACTACGACGCACACCATAAATCGTGTGTTGTTATTGAGGCTTTTGGCACGACTCTGTCAGCAGACACATAGTGGTCGGTGGTTTATGCCTGGAGTGTTAGTTAGGCCATGTGGGCAACAAGAATCAGGATCGAAGCTACTGTTCTTTTGTGAGTATCCAGGCCAAGTAGCAGAACAATACAGTACACATTCATGCATTTGGAGCAGCAAGAAAAGGCCTTTGTTCTTGTTTATACCGAACTAAAAGGTGGGAAGTAACAGAATACCAATACTTTGTAGAGTTTGTAGCTATCTTTACTTTATTTGATTATTTTAAACATACTTCTTATTTTATTTGTTTTATTTACTTTTACTACACGTTAGCATGGTGTGTGTATTCTGTAATTGCACAGAACAGGCTTGTCTTAATGCTTTTGAAGGAAATTCTCACTACTTAAGAGCGAATGGACGATCTCCAGGTGGGTCCACTGGTGCAAATCACTCTACAAACTTAACAAGACAAAAGCGGTGTACACCACTTGAAAAAAACAAAACAGATGTCACTTAGTTTTGAATTGTTACTGGCACTGACTCTTTTTATTTCATTCGAAGTTAGAATGGAACATTTCCTCGACATGTGTAGCACTTAAATGTGAACTAAATTCATGGAAAATCAATGTGAGAGTATGAAAAACAAAACAAATTTTTGTGCATGTATACAGTATGATACTAAAAATGGTCCAGAATGATGCAAAATTATGCATTTTGTTTTGAAAATGTTACATTTTCTTGTGAAACAACCACTACACACATCAACACTCACTTAACTTTTGATTCTTAACCTTTTTAACTTCATGTTACACATACAAAGGCAGTAGAAAAGTACTTTAAAAGGTAGCTTTTTACTTTAGTTATCTGAATACAGTTCCTGTTCTATTTCTTTTTTTACTCCGGTGCCTCCACTATTTTTACTGTATTTTCACACAACTACTGTATCTGTACTTCTTCTGGAATAAAGAATCCCTTTACTTTTGCCAGATTTAGCTAAACTACTTGGAGTTGTAATGCTGTGTTTATGACAGAATAATTCTTGTACTTTGCAGTGTAAATAAATGTTATTAACATGCGTGTAACTTTCTGCAAGGTTGCATAAAGGCTTATTCCTTCTCCATCCCTTTGACCCATTTTTTCCTAAAAGAAAAACCCAGAAACTTGTTGTTCTCAGTTCAGAAATATAGGTTGAGCTCTTGGCAGTGGGGATGTGGTACTTTCTGCTTCTCTATGAAGCAGATTTACAGCAGCCATTACTCTTGACATGGAGAGCCTCCCTGTTGTGTAAAGAGCCGCTTCACATAGTAGCCACAAATTTATGACCACAGCGAGGACCAGAACTGGTTTTAATGGTAACTTGGGTTTAATATTCTCTGTCTCCCTGGCCGATTCGCCTAGTTAAAATCTGCATTTGTGACAGGATTCCTGCCAAGTAACAATGTAGTGAAATATAGTTGTTTATGGGTTACTTTCAGGGCAGTATGGTCACAGTTAAAATGGCATTTTTTGTAATTCATAAGCATTCTTTCCAGCTGTTTTGACATTTTTATTACAGTTTTCTTTTCTTTTGGTTTATGTTGCAGCATTAAATCTGTCCTGGTGACGACAAAGCAACAAGACAAACACGGGCTTAAAAGATTTGGCATGTACAGAAAAGGAACGCATTCACATGCAAGCCCGTGTAGAGCCTTAATATTTTGCACCACTAGGTGTCCCCATCGTGCTTGTCTATGAAAGCCTGCTTCAGCATCACTGGTGTCTTTCTGAGTAATGACATAACCCAGAGGCAGATGCTTAAGGGTAAGCTATACAGATGGACCTAACCTAAAATAAGCAACGGTGACTTCCTTTCTAGTGTATTTTTTTTCTGAGAGTCACTGACTTCACATTTGAAGGCAACATGATGTTAATCTTTGAATTGACAAGATTATTTTCATCTTAATTTAGAGACAGACACTGACCTGTTTGTAGTCTCCTGTTTTTCAAACCAAACAATGCATTTCAAATCCAAATCTATTTCTACTGAGTGGTGGAAGTAGCATTCAGATTCTTTACTTAAGTAAAAGTAAAATAATAGAACACTAGGCTAGTAATCCACCATAAGTTAAAAAAGTGTCAAATGTCAAAGTAAAAGAAGTAAAAGTAGTCATTATGCAGTAAAAGTTCTCAGACAGTGAGTTAAAGAACTTACTTAAATTCCAGCGCTGCACCTACTTTTATCATTTTGTCACCAAATAATTTATTTAAGAAATACATTACAATTTTACAGTTTTTCAGCCAGTATTCACGACAGATGCTTGAACACTGATACTGTTGAAAATGCAGCTAGCTGCTTTGTCATAAACTGTCAGCAGCAGAGGAAGACAACGATCCTTGGCCTCATTTGCCCGGTCAGCTAAAATCTTCAACTTTGTCACTGAAATACTCACTCATGTCACCAAAAGTCCCACTCATGGAGGGAGTCGAGTGCCGAGTGTGCAGGAATGACAGTCTTTGAAGCCAAGCTAGAGGCGAGGATGGAGCCTCCTTTGGGAGCAGAAGGCTGAGGGCCATGTGACAAAAAGAATCCAATTAAAGGCTGGAAAAAGAGTTTTTCATTTTGGATTTGTCTCTGGTGAGAAAAAGGGACTGATAATGGTTATGCAGGGTGAGCAGATCTGTAGAGACCTTTCCCAGCACAAATGTTGAAAGCCCGTCATGATGAGGTGTAAGTTTCAGAGACAAATCTTAACCCTGGACGACTCAGAGCAAAAAGACATTGGCACTAAAGCAGTGCTAAGATGAGCTTAAAGGGCAAGTGGCAAGAAATGAAAGGCATAGTTGACTGGATGAATTGTAAAATATGTGGATTTAACAGCATGATTTTTAAGATTAGGGTTCAAAAATGAGCTCTGCTGCTTTGGACAGAGGGGGGAGTATTTTGCCAGAAAGTCTGGGAGGAGTTGGTAGCTTTAAATAGAGTGATATAACTACTCATCTAAAAACACCACCTGGATTTAGTGAATAGGTATGAGCTTTTCTGGAATTACTGCAGTGACTAAAATGTTTCAGCTGTTGCAACAAGGAGCTTTTTTTTCTTCTTCCATAACTGGATTTTTCTTCCCAAATGGCACAGACACATTCCAAGATGACAATGCCAGGATTCATGGGTCTCAAATAGTGAAGAGGGTTTCAGGGATTGGCCACCACATAGCTCAACCCTTGACCCCACTGAGAATCTCAGGGACTTGCAGAGTACAGCACTCTGACTCTCCATCAGTACAAGATCTTGGCAAGATATTAAATGTGGCATCGGGGACAAAAAATGTTGACATTGCATAAGCTTTTTTTAAAAAAAGCCATGGCAGATGCATGTCATAAATCTAAGACTGCTCTGTACTGTTATCAGATATTTTGCACCCTTATGACAATGGTGCAGTGGTTAGCAAGAAGCAAGAAGGTTCAGGCAGCAAACGCATCCCTGGTCACTGGGGCTTTTCTGTGTGAGGTTTGCATGTTCTCCCCATGTCTGTGCGGGTTCTTTCCATACTCCAGCTTTTTCTCACAACCAAAAACATGCACATGCATGGGGGGATTACAAAATTGGAAAATGATCAAGTAAATGACCAAAACCAAGAAAATGATCAAAAATAGCTAAGTTAATAAACACAACTAGGACAAAGCTGGACAAAATAACCCACAGTGTAAAATAAAAGGATGAAGGAAAAACAAAAAAATCACAAAATGACTAAAGTAATAAATCAACTTGATAAAAATGAATAAACAAATCAATTAAATAAATGAACAAAACAAAGAATTGAACATAATATTCCACAATAATTAACCAAAATAATCAGAAATTGAACAAAACTTCACAAATATCAATAGAATGCTAAACAATATACTGTAAACAAACATGAACAAAAATGAACTAAGTTATCTGCCAAGTGAACAAAAATGTTCATGATAATCAATAAAATGAACAAAAAATTTAAATGGTCAACAAAATGAACAACTTAATAAACACAATCACTACAAATGACCAAAAAAAAAAGAAAGAAGTAAAAAGAAATGAATAAAATAATAACACATTGCCAGCTAAAATGTGTATACAGTATGTCATGTACGTAAAGGGTGCAAACATTTTTTTCACTTTCAATACGTGTATTTTTACTTTTAAAAATGGCTCTTTAGGTTGTA
>JAQQAE010000390.1:0-34432 GCA_029823295.1 Pseudamia nigra
CAACCCTCTGCATTTATCCGGGTTTGGGACCGGCGTAAGAAAGAACACTGGCTTGTGCCCCCCCTCACGGCTGCATTTAAATAATCCATGAATAATAAACAATAAAGTTTAAGTTAAATTTAAGATTATTTATAAAAGGGACACTGTATTTTAATGAACATGTATATGTAAATATGCACAATTATAGCCAGAGCTAATTTCCATCTTCAGTCCATTGGCAGGCCAATGCCAGCCCTTTAAAGACAATACAATGCATCAATAACAGTAGTAACAGAATGAGATTAAAGTGCATCATAATAAAAGAAAATGTTAGTATTGAAGTATTGTTGATCTCAGACCAGAAGAAAACTACCACAGCAACCAGGATGTTAAAAAAGATGTTAAAGTGCAGAGTGCTAAAGCACATTACATAATTTTATAAAGTGCATTTATGAAATTCCACAATGCCCACATCCTGATGTTCAGAGTCAGAAATACTTTGTTAGTCCAAGAGGAAATTGTTTGGTCACGGTTGTTCCATGTCAGTATACAATACAAGCTGCAGGGAGGAAATTACCAAAATATTATAATACAACGATAAAAAGTATTAAATATTATTGCACCTCGTCCGGCTTCACAAAATTTTAGGTGCTTAGTGAATTGCATGTTCTATTGCACTTGTCCAGCACATACAGACATGTACATATGTGTATGTATATAATAGTGCACCAAGTTTGCCTACAAGGATGAACCCATTTACGTAGGATTGTGTAAGTTAGCACTAGTCACGTGAGGTCATGAATCTGGTCTGTTTCAAGTTTAATAAACACACAATGATAAAAAAGAATATAGGAGAAAATTGTGTCAAATTATGGGAGCAATTTTGACCATCCAGCAACCTTGATTTTAGATGTTTAGTAAAAAAAAAAAAAAAAACACACACACACTGGAGATTTTCAGACTTTCATTGTTATCTCTGTTTACCTCCCCTGGTTTAGGGAATTCATCAGAAGGAAAAAGTGATATATTTTTTTTAAAAACAAACTGTTGACTTCAGGTACAGATTCTTTGAGGTTATGAGGTTGAACATTTGAAGTTACTTTGACCTACTTTGAAGTTTCCTTACCTTTTAGTGAAACTCTATGCAGATTTTACCTACATCTTGAGGTGAATCACAGCAGTTACAATTAGCAGTGCTGACATTGTCCAGAAACAAAATCTTAAATAGAATTACATTGTGATTTATGTGTCAGATGAACCTAGATTCATGCAGTGTTTCCATAGGCATGCTCATTCCATAGCACACAGGCTCAGGCACATACAAACAGATACACATGATACAATACCTGAGGGAGATGTAGGTAGGAACAAAGACTCACTTTGTGACAATTTATCCATGAATCATGGTACAGTCTGGCTCCACCTGTCACAGCATTGAAACAGCACAGTATTACCTCCCACAAGGCTCTAGGGAGAAGGGCTTACAGCAGATGGATGGGCTGATACAGGAGGGATCTGGTTCATAGGATGGGTTTCTATATGCGGGCTGTGAATATAGGTCAGTAACACATTTACACTCTTTTATACTGTTGAGCTTTAACACCAAGCACTCCAAATTACAACTCCCACTCTCCCATCACGATCACTTTGTTGCCAGGGTGATGAATCAGGAAAGGTTAAAAAAAGAAAAATGAGGGAAACAATAACAGAAGCAACCTTTTTAGCTCACCAGAATGTAAAGATGTTTGATTGGGCTTACAGAAGTTTACACGCAAGTCAGAAAAAACATGATATAGTTTGTTTATTATAAAACTAAATGAAGACAACTTCACATATTTCCTGCTGTTTGCTATTCCTTTTGCACTTTAGGAAAACACATGATTTTTTAAATTTTTTTGTCAGAATTTCTAAAGAGATTTGTGAAAAATTCACACCCATCTTGTGCTGCAGGAAGTTGTTTTACTGGTTATTCAATGTGTTGCTGGACTTGTTTATGCTCTACTCACTGCGTGCTGTACTGACAACAGAGAAAGGATAAGAAGAAAAGTCATGGAGAGAGGGAGACAGAGATGAGGAGGAGTGAGGGAGTGACAGAGAAAGCAAATAGGAGGGATGAAGAGGGAGAAGAGAGGGACAGAGCGAGATGGGGGGAGAGGGGCCATGCTGCAGTGCTCTGGCTGCTTTCCAAGGGCAGTGTTGCTTCCAGTGAACAAACAAAATACTGGTCTCAGCTAAATATAACATTTCCCTTCATGAGCGAGCCTTCAAAGAGGCAGTGAAGGCAAGACAAGGAGGAGAGGAATGTCACTGTGCGATGCTCTCTGACCTGCTGCTCAACACAAGAAGCCACCTGAAGCCAGGTGTGGCATTAATAACAAGGAGGTCAGGCTCTGTCCCGCTGTTTGATTACCTCTTGAGTTTTCTTCGAGCTTTTGAGTTTTCCTCTTTTTTGCTTCCTGTCTTCTTTCCTTTCTCATTCCTCTGGCACCCTGTCACCACTTCTGCAACTGTTTCAGAATAATGCTGAAATGAGCAGAAGTTCCTGTCCCCTGTGTTTTTGTACCATGCATGACGTACAACATAGGTGACTCATCCTTCTCCTGATTTCAAACCTATTTTTTTCTAATTTCTCCCTACACTCATTTCGTGTTTCCCTACTTCTTCTCATATGTTCTTATCTCAGTTTGTTTCTTTTTCACCCAACGCAAATACAGAGCTCTGCAATGAACTACCGCTGCCACCGACATACATTAATAATTCACAGGGCGGCAGATGCAGCAGGAGAATGGAAATTAAACATAGGTTTTAGCCTGTACAAAAGAGGTGGAAAACCAGCCATGCATGGCTTGACTAGAGTGTAAATGTAGATGAGTGATATGTGGTGGTGAAAAAATGAGCACAGAAGTCACTAGCATATTCTCCAATGTTTTATCATTGCAGCAAAAGAGATTTCAATTTAACTCTCCTGGTTCAGGACAGTAACACAGGCAGTGGGTGCTCTCCAAATTAATGATTATGTTTGTTGTAGTCCAGACAATTTTCATTTTAACTCTGCATGGAAAATGAACCACTGTGAATTTACTGGTGTGTGAATTCTGCACACTATACGATCACTTCCATGCTGTCTTGCCCACACATGTTTATGTTTCCTCCGAGCTGTTTCTCAACAGATCCAAATGTTCTTTGAGGCACATAAACAACATGAAAAGAGAGGAAGCATAAGTTGGTGGCTAGGGGTCTTGGAGGCTGGGTGTTCTCTGACACAGGCACGGGCAGACAGAATAGCACACTGGAGGCTTTGCCTGGTCAAAACTCAGCACTGGTACATATCACACAACTCCAATCTGGCATGGTAGGGAAACCTTCAGGTGAGCCGCAAATCTGATGAAATACCAGTGCCATCAGCAACACAAATCAAATCAACCTCACTGTAAGAGAAGAGAACATAAAATGACAAACGTCTTTAATCTATCTGTCTGTCCAGTTTCACTTTAAAATCAGCTCAGCAGAAAGTCAAGTCAATGTTTTTCCCCCTGCATACTCAGTGAAAAACTACCAGGGGGAAATGAACACTGGTTTTCGAGGCGTGATCAAATACAACACAGGGGTAATTTGTCAGAATCAAATCAACAGATGGCTTTCATTGTGAATGTGTTGATCAGAGTTAAATTGAGCCCAGGAAATGTTCATGGCATGCTGCCTCAACAGGATGTGCAAAATTAATCATGAGAAGGAAATTCACACCTCCCGAGTATGTCAGCTACTTCCTGTCTTTAGACAAATGCACAGGGAGACAAACAGACGCCCCGTCACCCTCCGGCTGGACATGACACGCTATGCAAATTGACATTTTTGTGCACATAACAGACCTAATGAAATACTAATGATATTTTGAGCCACAGTCTCTCCTTTTGATGTGGTTTGAGAAGACAGTGCCGAACCAGTGACCTCGAGGTGTGAATGATGATATTTAGATGGACAATGCTATTCCTCCTGTAGCCTGATATAGTTATGTTGCAGATGGAACAACTTTCTCTAAACTCTCCTGCTTGGGAGATAATCTACATGATTGTCAGGCTTTACCAAAGGGAGATGTAGACAGTTACAGTTCAAGATCTAATCCACGACTATTGCTTATCATTTTCACTTTTGTGATTGTGATTCATAACCCTGATATATAGGCCTACTGTATCATTAGCCCTGAAACATTCATCAGAAGTTTTTTTTCTACTGAATTGGTCCCCTAGCAAGGGTTATGTATTTGATGCTGTTGCCATCATACATACTGTACATGACCACATCCTCCTGAGGATGCAGCTGAACATCATTTCCATGTATCCTTTTCGATACAGCAGCCAGAACGACTGCAAAGGAAAATCACTACATGTGCTATACCTCCTCTGGGATCGATGTGTGATGCAATGCACTCTGTCTACTGGAGGACCTCTCCATAACAGACCTACTTTAAAAATATGTCCTGAGTTTTTTCTTGTGCCATAGTGTACTGAATGTTATGTCCTCCTGTAAATCACGATTAACATTTGGGGAAAAGGTGACAACAGGGTGTGAAGGGTATTTCTTTTTACAAGGAGCGACTGAATACAACTTTGCACTGCCTGGCCAAAAAAAGGCCACCACCTGGTTCATTTCATTTCACCACACATTTAAGTATCCTTATATCACTTGTTGCCAGCTGAAACATAATCACCCATGCAGAAATTATCCAATGGGAGGCTTGTACCTATTTACTTAGTTCCATCCAGGTGGTGACCTTTTTTTGGCCTGGCAGTGTATGAGTGACCAGATGTGAGTGGATGACACTTGCTCCATCTACAGGACTCACTCAATGAGAATATGAGAATAAAAATGATATAAATTATATGATGTACACCTCTGAGAGATCCTTGACAAATATAAGGTAACATTTTTCATATCTGTCTTATCGACATTAAATGAGGCAATTTTTGAGAAGGTTGTTCATCCCTATAGAGTTCACACTGTGTAAAATCAATGTCATGGAGCAAAGAAGCCATTCTGGCGACATCTAACCAGCACTGGACTAGACACTGATGATTTTCCTTTCATTTGTCAGCCGTCTATTTGTGTCTGATACAGATTTGTAGAACATATTGTATATATTTACATTTATGCCTTATTATCTTAATAGTCCACAGAAGAAAACTTCCACAACAAATTGAAGTAAGTAATTGCAAGTAAAAATTTTAAATCTTAATCAACTGATGCCTGTCACTTGAGTTGGGCCAGGCTCAGGTTAATGTGCGTGCTCGCTCTCCTGTTTACTTCAGGAGCTCTAGTGAGTTCTGCATGAGGGATAGACAGCTTCTATTGTACAAACATGCAACTTATGATATATTAAAATATTAAAATGACAACTCCATCTTAAGTATATTGTTTACTTCATGAGTTGTCTAAACATACAGTAGTCTTCCTATAAACAATGAATATTTCATCAGATTTAAATGGCTCTCTCCAGCGATTTTAATTGAGTTGCATCAGCCACAAAGCAAAGCACGCAATTCAAAAGTCTATTAGAATTCCACTCCCTATTATGAGACAAGTCTATTAAAGTTAACAAGAACTCATAACCTTCATGCTTTCTTACTGTGGGTAACTTATTGTTTTGCTTCCGCTGTGACACCAGTCTCATTCTGCCTCTCCTCAGGTCTTTGGCCTTGGCCTCTGTTACCAGCTGTATGGAGACAAACATACTCTTGGCTTAATTTCATAATTCATTTTTAGAAAAACAGGTGTCTGGCTTCATGTTCAACCCCCCACAATGGCGTGGCTGCGGCCTTCAGGCAGAGTCACTGCACTTCCATCATTTCTCTAGTGCAAGAGTTTACCAGCACTCACACTGCTTGGGATCACAGCCAGCATGCATACAAATATGTAAATATGCGCACATATCTACACAAATAGTATCAAACATATTTCATCATCTGGCACTTGGCCATATTACACTGGCATCAAAGGTTATTCCAACAGATAAATATATTTTAATTACCTGAGCTATTGTGGCATATGCAATTGTATTAGTGGGAAGAGATATATTACACATACATGTAATAATTTATATTCATACATTTATATTATTGATGACAATATATTGCAGTCTAGGATATCATCTGAGTTTATGTATTTTATAGAATCAGAGGAATCCATAGCTGTATATCACAGCATAGAAGCCACACATGTTTTGTAGCAAATTTTTACTAGCAATGATAGGGAGCATATTTCTGAAAGACTGTAAATAACATTCCCTGCAGAGAGACAGGCCGGGTACACGCATTTCAACTGCATTCATAATTCATTACCAGATGTTGGTTTATATTGGTTTCCAGGTATCTGCAAGGACTCTGTGGAGATTGCAACATCCCTGTGGTTTTGGGAGTCATTTACTCTGCTCCTTAGTGACAGCACACAACTGCTTGGAGCACAGTATCTATTAACAGCCTGCCAAAATCACCCCTGAGAATGTTCTTGTTTGGACAATTTATGATTTTCAGCATTAGTATGACATTGGGAGTTCGTTTCTGCAATCCTCTTGAACAGTTTCTTTATCCTTTTATTAAAAACAGAGACCAAATTGCAAAGAAGAGCATCATGCTTTAGCAACATTGTTTGTATCAAGAACATAAATAGAAACAATCTGATGTCCAAAATGTCCTTTAACCAGCTAGACCCCGAGATGTTGGCACCGGTCCTGTCTTGTTTAAAGAGTTTTTGTCTTTAAAAGAAGGGTTGCTTGGACAGAAGTGACAGCGATCATGCAAGATTTGTGAAGCCAATGCTTGCAGTGACAGAGTGTGTTATTCTAGGCAAGTTTCTCACACCCACTCAGACACCTACTAGCTGGCTCATCCATAGCCAGATCAGGTCCCAAGCTCAATCCATTACCTGCTGTTTAGAATGGATGACGGCAGATTCCCCAATGGAGGCCACCGGTATGAAAGAGAAATGGAGGGGGAGAGGGAAATGGGGACATGGAGGAGATGGAGAGATGAACAAAAGACCGGCTTGGATATAAAAGATGAAAACAAGAAATACCAATGGATAAAACATTGAAAGATACGAATATGTTGTGGAATAAAAAGAAAGGTAACTGGGCCACAAAGATTTTTTTTCCTTTTTTTTTATCAGTCTTCTGTCCACCCAAAATGGCAAGTAGATTTTGGTTAAGATTTTGGAACTGGTTTGGGGGAACTTTCAGTGGTATACAGGTATGTACTGTACTTACCACAAAGACAATGTGCTTGTGTAAGTGGGCATTACAACTTAGCTCACCTTTCTCAAGCACTTGGAATGGTTTTGCATGTGGGTGTGTAGACACATTTCCTGTGAACCACAAGCTGTTTAGGTCTGAAATTAGAGGCAGGTTTGAATAGGTTCCACACTGTATTTTTAAGCCGCTGCTGCAAGCATTGCATTCTCTCATTCTGCTGTGTATTTCTCTGTGCAGGTAATAAGGCAACACCTCTCTTCATCTGCAATTCTAATTAAAACAATACATGGGGACTGGGGGCAAAAGTTTTTTATCATATGGGCATTTCATCAACCCAGAGTCAGCTTTATGGGAGCCCAAATACACTAACTTTTGAAACTCGGTCCTATAGTGAACAAATTTCAAATCACCATCCTTGTGTTTCCATGTTTACAACCCATCCACATCTTTTTGAAACAATGACACATAGCTCCACCCCTCTCTTAATCCACATGTGCTAACCCCACCAACAACAGCAACAACAGCTGTTTAGAGTGTTGCATTCATGTTGCAGAAGCTACTGAGCTTGTTATGGTTTTTACAGCATAATCTTCTGCTCCTCTACAACCAACATGAGATATAAGTGGACATGGAGAGCAGCATATGCCACATGTTCTTAGTTGTTTGTTTACATCACATGAGTTTTATGCTCAAGCGCCACATCTTCTTTTCTGTTTTTGGTATATTTCTGTGGCAGTGTTACAGTGTCACTTACAGGTCTGGCATATACAGTATACTTTTCAGTAGTTTTGTATGGACATACACATTTCTTGAGATGATGCCATGTTTAAAACAAAAAAAGAAACAGATTGTTTTTGTTTCTGTGTGGACAAGGCATTTCACCATGGTTAGCTGCTTTGTGTTTCTCTTTGTGCAGGTCTAAAATCCACTCCATGCACTTTCTTTTGGCTATTGAGGTTGAAATGTGGCAATCATCTTTTTTACAGGGCTAGTGTGTTTCTCTTCGTTTAAAAGGAAGGAAGCAACCCGTGATGGTGCAGCGGATCCATGGCCCCCACATTGGATCTAACATATGGCCCCTTTGGTAAAAGATGTTGACTGTTTCACCTTCTTCCTGAAATTGCAGAAATTTGCAGAAAGACCTTGGATTTGATATTATATACTGTTAAAAAAAGTAAACTGCATAATTCTCATATCTCTCATTGTATTTTTTAAATGTCAATTTCTGTTTGGTCAAAAGAAACTATCCGTAGACTGCATATAAATGATAGTGGTCACTCATACAGTAGTTTTACAGACAAGGAGTTTGGAAACCTGGACATATCCTCTGTGCACTGCCATACTGGCTCCACTGCTTACACCCTCTGATCCTAAAATGGACTTGGAGGTGAAGTGTAAGTGAATAAGAAGTAAGTTGAGTAAAATGCTGAAAGCCTCTGGTTTGGACACATCTGTCAACCAAAGCAGCCATGACCTTAATTATGCTCAGATATGGGAGTCTGGAGCATCTCAACAGGTAAGTTATGTATACATATAAAGTCACCATTGTGCAGCATTTAGAGGTAAAAAAAACTGTAGCGACAACTGCACATTAGGCTCATGGAGAATCATGGCTCAGCCATGGAGAATACTACCTATAAAACACTAAAACTTTGTTGTTAGTACTGGCGTTGTTGCCAAGTTCTGCGACAAAGGCAGCATGACTCATCAGACATAACCACAGCCTGGTTCATATTTGGAAACCTAAACTATGCAATACTAATACCAGTTGGCATAGTTCGTATGCTTAAAATTGTGACAAAATGTAAAGGGAGGGATTCAGAAATTAGTTTAGGAGAGCGGAAGAAAGCATCTATCAAGACACATTTGTTTTGCAAGCGATCCAAGCAGGATAGGACCAAATCAATTCTTTGTTGTTTGGGGAGGAAAGCAAAAAGGGAGATTTTACCACCAAAGAAACACCATACAGCTGAATACATTTTTAATGAGCCAGAAAAACTGTATGGCAGTAGAATCAGTACCTCGGTACTGGTCTTTCAGCTCTTTAGTGCTCACCAAGAATGTCATAAAGACATCAGCTCTTTTGCTCTGAGACAACAGGGACACTTCGAGGTAGCATTCAAGAGGCATTGGTGATGACAGCGGTCTCCTCAGAAACGTTGTGGCTGACAGACTGCAATGCTGCACTTACAGGTGACCTGCAGGTCTCACCTGTTATACTTCCATGAAGTGTATAACCTCTGAGGTATGTGGAAAGCATTAGAAAGCAACAGTTCATGATGTGCACATACTGACCTCAGGCTTCACCATGACTTCACCATTACACTTAGCTGTGTGAACGCACTGAAATGCTTTTCCCAGACATGATAACCCACACTCCCATGCAGATTTTCTGACAGAGATGTACGTACCAGCATTAGTTTCATTGAACGGGCACGTTAATCTGTGTTTGGCCAAACGTCCATACCAGTTCAAGTCATAGATTCTCTCTGTACCTGTGGCTTTGTCCAGTGATGGAAGTATCCACAAAAATACACAAAATGAACAATATAATCAAGTAAATGACCACAAACAAAAACAATAATTCAAAACTAAACAAAAATCTACAAAATAGCTAAAATCAACTTAATGAAAATGAGTAAAAGATGAACAAAATAGTCAAGTAAATTAACAAAAAAATTCAACAAAGATACACAAAATAATAATAATTTCCCACAAGGGTAATTAAAGTAATCATTTTTTCCAGAAAAAAACTATGAAAAAACCAAATCTGTGAAATGATAACAAAAGATAATTGATAAATGATAACAACAATAATTAAGAAAATGAACAATAATATACAAAATAATCCATTGAATAAACAAGAAATGAAAATGATGAACAAGAATAAAACGTTTAAAAAGTAATAACATATTTCAACACACTGCAACTAAAATGTCATACATGAAGGGTTCAAATATTTTTTTTAGCTCTCAACACATATTTTTACTTTGTTTTACTTGTCACTTTTTTGTCTAAAAATGGTCCTCTAGTTTGTAAAGGTGGCCGGCATTTATTTTGAGAGGCAACAAAATAACAACAGCTTGGTCTGTCATTTACTTATTGTGCATCTTCCCCATCCTATTTCCCCACAGACCTTTTAAAAGAAGGTATAAATGGTAGAATTGGCTGAATTTTACAGTTCTCTATATTTTTTTACATTTTTTTTCTGTTTTTCACTCTCATTGCTGTCTCTATCTTTCCCTCTAAGTTGCTATACTAGTTTTTTCCTCCAAGCCCTCCAATCCTTTCCCCTTGACTGCCCATGTCACATAGGATTATGGCCACATACACCACTGGATGTTTTTGTCGCAGAAAGACACTTGCAGTTGCTGAAGAAAAATACTCTGCTCATGCAGTACTCACCGGTTTTCATGTCAAGACAGCAATTTTGGTTGTTCCCGTTTTAGCGATGGATGATGGTACATGATGCAATTTTGTGGCATAATAAACATGTCAATTTTGTGCCAGTAACGGTAAGAAATAGGTCTGTTTGTTGTAATTGCACAGTCTATCCCAAAGCCTTTACATTACAAACAAGTCTAGTAATACACGAGCATTTTTTTAAAATGTGAAAGTAGTTTATAAAAAACTGTATAAAACAATGGGGAAAGCATGAGAAAAAAAGTTATCATGTGACAGAAAAATGTTGACAAAAATGCATAAACTGAGCGTTTTGATCTGTGCTGCATTTATTGACACAAACAGAAATTTGTATCAAGGAGACTTGGAACCAGCCTTTTTGTCACTCCACCACGGCATGGTTCTTGTCTGTCACAGTACAGAATGGTCTCTGTTCAATCAAGCTTTATTTATATCTGTTGACATATACAGTCTTCTTACATACATCTGGACATAAGCATTTAGATAGATAGACAGACAGATAGACAGACAGACTGACTTTATTTATCCCACACTGGGGAAATTCCTTTGTAACAGCAGCAATACAGTGTTGATGCAGAGAATAAATATAATTAATAGAGCACATATGCAAGTGCAAGTAAATTAAGATTTAAATTAAAATTTAAATTAAAATTTAGTGGACACTTACTGGATGGCTGATGTTAATGCCGGCATACGCAGTGCGATTGCAGACCCGATTGACAGCCGTGGCATTCGCAAGTGATTGCAGCCAGAGATTGAGCCTCGCACCCCTGCTATTTCATGACTGGCCCAAACGGTCTGAGCCTCAAATCATGCCTCGGATGGATTCCAAACATGTTGGATTTCCACCTGATCACCATGCATTTTCTCTACTTTTCTCCTCACTGCTCCTGTGTGGAAAGCGAAGCAGCAGGAAACAGTGAGTGACATGAAGAAGATTACAATAAACATCACCAAAATATAATATACTGAAGCCAGTAAGTTGGACTTGGCTAAAAGTTTAAACATTTCCACGCAGAGGGGCAGGCATAGACATACAGGTATTAATGTAGTATTACATGCGAATCATTGGTATTTCGCTGTGGCGACCCCTGAGGGGAGGAGCCGAAAGGAGAAGAAGAAGACTGGGGGCCTGTGTCTGTGTGTGCGCAGCTGCCTGTGTGCATGATGAAGACAAAGCAGATGCACCAGGTGTTGCTTTAAGAAACAAGAGGGAAAAGAAACAGCAAAAAAGAAAGTGGAACCTACAGATGCCCAGAAATACTGCGTTTCTCACCCAAACAGTGTACTATGGCATAATCACATGCGGACATCAACAAGCACCGCTGGATTCATATGCATTTGCAGCTGAAACAGTTGCACAGTGTGCATTCATGTCTACACATTTGTAAAATTTCACAGTGTATACCAGTATCTTGACTGCCACACACCAATGTGGGTTTGCAAAACAGAAATGTCTCAGTTACAAAGACTGAGTGTTTTGATCATAAATTAACATATTCATTACCACTATACAACGATAGCCTGCCAAGCAACGTCCCTGAAGCTCAACTTTAGATAATTTTAACATATAATATAATGATGTTGCTGTGTGAGAAATTTAGATATCCAGTAAAAGCAACAAAGGAGAAAGGCCTGAATGCTTCAGCATGCTTTCTCCTAATGAAACATTCACTTGTTTTCCATCTGAGCTAAAACCAGCCACTAATGATCCAGTGCAACTACCAGTGTTTGACAATATAAAACACAGATTGCATGTGCTCTTAACTGAAAGGTCTCTAGTTTTAATGCTAAGGCAGTTTTATGACTCTGTAACTTGCAGTTGAGTATGTGAACCTGCTGAGCTTTGTAAAAGAGAAGCAAAACAGCATAAATATATGCAACAAGAGGATTTGATATAATGCCTCAATTTTTGTTGTAAAGACAAAATAAGGTTTTGAATCTGTGCTGGTCTTGTGTATTGTAATTATGTAAATAAGTACCTCATTAGGGTAACCTCAGTAATCGATTTAACAAAAAAGATAAATGGCATTTTTTTGGCCTCCCAGCAACAGATACAGAAGTTGTGGAATAATGAGGCTGGAGTTGGTGTCGCAGACAGGGGAATATTAATGGTGCCCCAGTTTGCCTATATGCTTTGAATGCTTAATATAATTGTTTAACTATGTGAACAGTGAGCCCTTAACACTCTTCATCAGCAGCCCTTTAAAAAATTCTTGATGTGCAAATTTTCTATATGAGGGAGTGCTTTGTTTTCTCTCTCTCTTCCTTCATCTGCTTCCATCGCTGATACTTTCTCTCTATAAAGGCCCGGCTTTGCCACTGATTGGTCTGGAGCAGATAATTAGCCTGCTTCTCATCATTTGCCACTATGACTTACAGTATTTACGGCTTGATAACAAGAAAAGACAGACATCTCGTATTAAGCCAGACAGCTATGGATGGCTGAAACCTATCATTTACTGGCTGTACCATTGTACATTAAATGAATACATGTGTTTTTTGCAAGATTTCAGATGCTGCTTGGTTGGGAAGGGGTTATTAGAGAAGCCTCCAACTCAAAGCTAGATACAATCTATGCTATATGATTGTACATGAAAGGGCTTTAACAACAATGTTATCATTGGGCACATAAAAAATACTAATGCACAGGATCTTGGCTGGGGTATAAAGTTATCAGACCGGAATACAATGCTGTCAAAGGCGAAAAAGCGAAGGCCAAGCCCAGAGCTTGTACAGGCCAATTCAATTACTCTGTGCCATTGTCTAATGGAGAATGAACTAACCAGGCAAGGGGTTACTATGGGATGGCTCTGCTGACTACTGCCTCTTGTCTACATGATCTAATTTACTAAGACTCACAGCTATTGATTGGCTTCTACATGCCAATGGAGGGAAACCGTTTTAGATGCACTTTTGCAGTTTTCCTTCTGGCAAAGCTGTAATAATGCTGTAGGTGAGAGCACATAAACAAGGCATGAGCAGATACCGACACATGGAAGCCAGCATGATGCAAGCTACTTTTCTTATCATTTTAAGCCATGATGACCAACTCAACTTAGGCTTCAACTACATGGGTCCATAGGTTCAATCAATGGCCTCCAGTATGATAAAAGAGAGAGGAAAAGGCAGATTTGTGCATTTCTATAGCCATGGCTTCTCTTATCTGTGGTGGCGTAAGAGGGTCAAAGGATGAGTCGTGGCAACAAAACCCTATCGACAGCATACATTCACGTCAACAGTATTTTGCTTACAGTCTTGTACGCCATCCCTTTGCTCTTCTCCCTCCCTCACCCATTTCTAGCTCAAAGCTGTGGACACAACAGTCTTATCTAGCACTGCCTTGCTGTCAGCGAGAGTGGTCTATTTTAGGCTTTATCTTGAGCAAGGGCAGGGGGAGCCGTGGGTCTGAAGTCGAGCTGGTGCTCCAGGAGATAAGGTAGACAGGGACACTGTAACCTGCATGTCTGCGGTCAGGGTGGGAATGGATGGATCTCGCGCCACAATCAAACCATTTCCTCTTCATGCTCAATGGATCGGATCAGGATCACATAGCTGTGGAAGCAGGGATACAAGTGACTACAAGGTGCAGTTTATTTGAAAAGGATTGGGAATGAATGTTGAAGGCCTGAAGGTATAGTCTACCAGAATATTTTTATATCCCAGCCAAGGGTTTCATACCAAGTCATTTCAGGATGTAGAGAAAGAAGTAAATAGAAATGTATTTCCTGAATAGAGGCTACAAGCTTGTACCTACAGTAGTATTTTATTCAAAATATCCAGGCTCCTTTTAAAAGTGGTTATTTGAAATCAAAAATGTGCATCACATTTACCCATTAACACTAAAGATCTTTTAACACTGGGCACATCACAAAAAATGAGACGAAAAGGTGAAAAACATACTGGCAATTATTTTTCACCAAAACCATTCATATTGGCAGTGATGCGAGTTTACAACCGAGGCAACACTTTTTCAATTATAGTGTGGATTTCAATATATTTATGTCAGCTCATCGGACAGAAATAGAAAGCATTTACCATCACCTAGAGCAGAATGTGTACCTGTGTGCCCATCAAGTGTCTCCAGTGCGTTCTGATCCACTGTGTCCAGTGTCCAGATAAAAACACACACCTGGTACAAAGTGGATCTGATTCATTGCACGTTCACGTAGCACAAACTCTTTCCAGTTGCAGATACGTTGTCCAGTTCAGTGTCTCTGTCTGCTTCTTCTGCTGCGGAGCTTCAGTGTCTTCATCAGTTTTTTCATATTAAACAGTGGCTACATGTCATTCATACTTGTTTTTGTGACATGGCATCCATTTCACACAGATGACTGGATGACAAAATTACTTTGAATAAACAATTAAATGTCACTTCATTGCTGCATTATATTCACATTCTCAGCACTTACACATAGTGGCACCAGAGCTGCAGGAGTGACTTCAGTGTGTTGAACCTTTATGTACACAGAGAAGGAGCTAGGAATTATTGTGGACAACCCTCTGTACCTCCTGAAACAAAGATGTGTTTGTTTGGTGGTTTTTACACCTCTAGTCATAGAGCGCTCTTCCTGGATACTGTCAAATTTTAGGGCCACACTAGCAGCCTTTGTTCTTTCTCAGCTCTGTTCTGTTATATTTGGGAGGAGTTTACCGTCTATGAACTGTAATGTCCTACAAAAGTAGAGTGCAGTAACTTCACATTTGAAATTCACGTTCAATTTCAGCAAAACATGAGGTGTCAGATTTGTAATAGCTACAAAATCCAGGCAAAAACCAAAATAAAGCGCAGTAAGTCCGTGAGTTTCTGCACCTTGCCTTTGTTTTACTCAGATGTTTTATCTGAAAATGGACACATATGTCAAAAGCAGAAGCAAAATGACCAAATTAAATTTGAAAAATGAGCAAAAAAGGGAACAAAATAAACATTCTAATCAAAGTAAATTAACAAAAATGAACAATGCACCCAAAAATGGTCAATAGCAATGAAAATGAATGAAGCAATCAAGAAAGTAAATAAAGTGTTCCAAATAAGAAGAGGCAAAACAAGGAAAATGTGTAAATTAATTTAAAGAAAAGAATAAAATTGACAAAAAATGCTCAAATAATCAAGAATTAACAAAAATTCATTTTTCTCACTTTGCCATTGTAGGGCAGTGAATACAAATGAATCAAAATGTTGTTATTCTTTGAGATTTCAACCTCAATGAGGATTTTAGGGTTACATAAACAATGCAATAATAATAATAGCATCTGCAGTGTGAAGGAGTGTATTTGTACAAAGTAGTGGACGCCATATTTATTCAAACCATTACACATGGTAACAATGTAACAACTCATCGACTAATCAACTGTAAAATGTAATGAACCACATCCATTCATACAGTACATTTTCATTGTTCCTTTCCACAGAAAAAACTGGTAAGAGCATGAGTCACTGTTCTCATATGATTCAGGTACCTGTAGTGACCTGTATCTAGACATTGCATAATTGGGCATAAATGCAACATTCTGACTCATTTCCTGCCCCGGTGATCTTTGTTGCTTGTCATTCTTTTCTCTATATACCCCTATTTCCTTTACCTACAGTATTATCATTAAGTGACCATAGATGTTTATGGATTACTGTGGACTAATGAAATATAAGGCTGCATCACGAATCAGAGCAGTAAAACAGAATGAAAAAAATGAGAGACCAAGTCAGAGAGAAAGTCCACAGAGAAAGTGAGGCAGCCTCAGCTTATGGCTTGCACAACACAATGCAGTGAGACTGCAGATGAGAATATGTCTGTCTTAGGAGGAGAGCAGAGTGGCAGGGAGAAAGATGGAGACGGAAAGAAACCAGATGAGACTAGTCAGAAATACTCAGGCTCTCAGCAGCTGATCGACACACTACCTCAGTCTGACAGTTTCATTTTGAAAACTATTGTGAGCCAATGCACATTATCAGCCACTGCCTGTTTGAGAATCAACCCCGCTGTCCTAATGAAAACCCACCAGCATGTACATAGAATTTCATCCCTGAGGTCTCTGTGATTCACATATTTACAGAGACACAACAACCTTACTGGAATTACCCTGGGACTGGATTGTCATATTGCTGCATACCATTTTTTGAACAATAAAGATATAACTTCATAAGCCTGCAGGACATATTCCTTTATTGCATTCCCCCAGACAAAGGGCATTTTTTTCACTGAATTGTTAGTGATATTTTATTTTGGTTTATAGGATTCAATTATGCATTGCTTCATTTTTGGGGTTTGTTCAGTGTGTTCGTGTGAGGATAAATGTTACATAGAGTACAGTGAGCTGACAGTATCGATGCTGCAGTGAAGCATTTTGAGATACCCGACAGACACCAGCATTTGGAAACTGCTCATAGAAGACGTCACCTCAACATTGTAGTACTTGAAAACATACCGTAAATCACAGTTTTTACCTTAGCTTGTTAGCTGCAAATTGTTAATTAATAAGTCACATTAATAAACTGATAAACATCGATAAGTATTCAAATTTACACTGCTGTATTTTTTCAGCTCTTGGTTAACATTTCTCTAATTACAGACATACATAGCATGTGGAATTCAGTTTACAAACCAATTGAAACTGGTTCTGTGTAAACCTACTGTATTCTGCAGCTCATCATTAAAATGAAAATAAACTTAAAATGTTATTTCCCCAAATCATCATTATACTGTAGTGATTAATTACTCCACACAGCTCTGTCCTTTATACTACAATGACTTTATGCTTTCACTGTCTCTATCTAATACTCTGATGAAACAGCAAAACTATGAATCCTGGAACCTGCTATTTGAAACAGCTGTTTAACGGTCTTACACATTTCATTTCACAAAGGGTTCAGTTTGGAGATGAGAAGAGATGTAATTTAGAAAAACGGGCCAGTTGCTGTTTTTTCTTGTCTGTATGTATAACAAGTAGGTTGGTACTTTGTAATTCAGATATTTTGTCTTGTGACTTTATGTAGAATTTGGAGTCTAAAGCTTTAGTCAGTGCCCTTTATCTCTAATTTGGAAATGGACATTTTCATTGTTATCTATTCCTTATGAGGAGAAAAGAAAAAAAGGGAAATACTGGCAACTTTAGCCTGTCAAATCATGGTTGCACAAGCACCAAGAGATAGCAGTGTTTTTTAATCAATATGTTTGTGTGCCTTCAGTTTGGGCAATTTATCAAGGACATGTTTTATTTCAGCAAATCCAAAGGACATGTTAATGCATATTTGTCATATCTGGACGCTACCCAATGGAGCTGCAGCCTCCTCTTACTGCACTGCACAACACCACTGGGACAATGATGTTACACATTATAGGGAATCTTTCTTAGCCACATTGACCTCTTTATCTTACATTTGCAGTGGAAAGGACAAACCGTTCTGTTTTTCCAACTGTGTGCGGTGCACTGAAGATTAAAATACTTCAAATTTCTGCAAAAAGATGGCATGCTTCAAATGGGTTTTCATATGTTGCTAAGCAACAACAGAGGCCAAGATTTTCTTATTCTCAGTGGTTTTAGCTTAACAACATATCGTTTGTTGACAAAACATCTTAGTACATTTCTTAATACTGAGGTGAGGAGTAAAGAGTTTTACTTACACCAGGGATTACTCAATGAACACTTGTGAAGTCTGACTACTGTCTGAAACAACACTGAAACAACATAAATTACTGTTTGTGGAATAAGTACAACCTCTAAGATTAATATCAGATGTAACATGATTGCACAAGCAGCCACTAAAGCTTTAGCTGCAAGACTCCTGCATTATTATGCATGTATTATCCAGTCACCTCCATGTCTGGGAACAATGAGATCAGAGCTCTGGATGAGTAGGTAATCATATCAATGACACACCAGCCCTCAGCTGTCGAGCCAGCTGCTGATGGAACTGATTGTATTAACACTACGTTCCCTCCAGTATTTTACCTACTGTTTGCCAACTAATCTCATACATATCAGGTCTGTTGTGTGTTATCTTAATTTTGGCAAATTTTCACTCACTTATTGTTCTTACTGAATGTACAAATGCAGAGTTAGCATATACCAGTTCAGACTTATGTAACTGTATTTCTTGAAGAATGAATACAACTACAAATATAAAGCCCTGCTTTGTGTCCGCAGGAGATTGCAATGACTGTTACTCACCACATACCAGAGTAAATACTCTGCCAGGCCAAAAAAAGGTCACCACCTGGATTTAACTAAGTAAATACGTACGAGCCTCCCATTGGATAATTTCTGCATGGGTGATTATGTTTCAGCTGGCAACAAGTGATATAAGGATAGTGGGGAACCATCATTTTCAAAGAAAAAATGTGGTTAGAAAAAAATCTTGAATGATCATGACTGGTAATCACTTTAACGTGTGGTAAAATCAAATTGTAAAAAAAAAAACTACAGTAAAACTAAGGGCTATGTTTAATAGTGAAAGTAAAAGCATTTCCACACACACAATGCAAAGGCAGCTCAAGGGATTGGTACGACATAGCTGTGTAGCCTTAAGAAAACCACTTATCAGTGAGGCTAAATCTGAAAAGTGACTGAGCCTTTATAATCAGTGAGCAAAATTAGTCCAAAGAAAGCGCATCTGTTTGACACATCTATTTGAATGTCAGTACTGTATGTTCCTCAGAACATCAGTGACAACTTTATGACCAAAGACAAGCTTAAAGAAAGTACACTTAATTTGTACACATACTTCACATGCACAATTAAAAAAAGATTTTCCTTGTTCTGAACATACACAAGTTGTTTCTCACCTTCCAATGACCTGCAAGTTCTCTACATTTGCAAGGCTCTATGTTTTTGGACAAAGTATATCAATAATAATAAGTCAAGACATCGGAATGGAGGCAAAAACCCTACCCAATTCTGGAACAAACTAATTCATGGTGTGATATCTTGCTCTCTATGGTCAGTGGTGCTTTCAGACATGTAAGTGGTTAAATATGTGATTGACAACTGTACCAATCACTGGTAATATTGACTCTCCACTACTGTTCTATTCCCTGGCTCCACACAGAGGCTTGAAACTGTGGTTTCACATTCCCATAGTGTCCTGAATCAGCAGCAGGTCATCTCTATTTATATTTAGTGTCTTTACTTGGACCAAGAAGCGAGAGAAGGATGGCATATTTTCAAATTCTGATGATTTTTCTGCAGATTGTAGGAAAAACCTACAGGTTTACTCCAAGCAAGTATTTAAGAATATTCATAGGATACATAACAGCAAACACCTCTGCCAAGGCCTCCTAGTTTCCCCACAGTGTAGAAACATGTTCTCATTCCTGCTCCATTGAATTCACCCATTTTATTGAAGCCTTTTGCAAGTATCTTTACACACAAGTCACCCTTTAACATGCACCCATGTAAGATGTGCTAACTCACACAGATAATGACAAAATCAACATGGTAAATTCATTGGGCTTAAGCATAAATTGACATGGTTTGGTTAAGGGAAAGGGGGCAGGTAAGGGTCACACAGAAAACAATCAAAAATAAACCCCATGAATTGTACAGAAAAACCTGACCTGTTATCATTTGTGATCCATTCCCACAACCTGCTTCTAAGATATCTCCTCTTCAGTAACCTGTTTGTATCCTACAACTTCCCATGCTCTCACCTTCCACTATTACCACATGACACTATAGGTCATGTTCCCACTTCAAATGACATATTACATGTGTGACACACACCAAAGGCTTTGACATAACAGCTGAATTCAACGGACTGTGAATGAGAACAGGTTGATTTAGAACCAGATGGAAATACACGCTGCAGTTATTCTGACAGGAACTACATGTAGCTGTTTAGTCACTGAAGCTATTAAAACTTAAAAACTGAACAGAAACCCATTGTAAACATAAATAAATAAATACTACATTGAAATATTTAATCATCTGTTTTCTGGGCTATTTCTGAGCTAACTTGAACACAGCACTTTCGGGAACAAAGGTGGCTCACCTGGTAGAGCCCACCCACAAGGCTCAAACCTAATCACAGACAACCAGGTTCAAATCTGACCTGCTGCACCTCACTGGATATCACTCTGCTCCCATCCTTTCTATCCCTGTCAAATAAAGGCAAAAAAGTCCAAAAATTAATCTAAAAAAAAAAAACCCTGTTAGTTGCTTTTAATGTACAGACACTGTCAAAAACACAACATTAATAAAATAATACAAGTATTAATGCTTGTTTAACTGGAAAAAATATCTACTAATACTGGGCAGTATTCTACAAAATGTGTTTAATGGTTGAAAATGACACAGTACAGGGCTGGTTAAGTGTTTATATATTCATCTGTCCATTCATTCATTTTCCATACTACATTGTTCTTTGGATCACAGGGCTGCAGGCTGATACATTGAGCCCAATAATGTGCTTTTGTTCATGCCATACTTAGCCATGCATACATACAGGCCTCCAAAACATGAGTTATATAATAAATAATTACACAGCTGCAATCTGACTGCTTAAAGATGCATTCCAATTATGTTTAAATGGGTAATATGCAAACTCACGTGGTTACCATAAAGTTACCACGTGAGTGCCATGAGTTGTTCATGTGATAAGTAGGGAAGAAAATTATGGCAAGAAAACCCTTTCTGTAAAACATCACACAGTTCATAAATGGCATACACAGGACTGATGAGAGAGGAGTTTGATGACTGATGGCTGAGGTTTAGTTGCTGTCCTGGAATGCTTCTCTTCTAAGGTCTCATCATACAGACACAACTATAGAAGAGGGATGAGGATGATGTTCCTCAGCTGGCTCATAAGTCAAAGGTAAAAAAAAAAAATAGCTGCAAAAAATCACTTTCTTACATTAACTCAACAGGGGGAAAAAAGTAAAATTTTCAGGTGGATGATAGATTTGCTTAAAAACCTTAATTGCAGAGGAGGTGACTTGTGGATCACTGTAGTTATACCTTAACTCTCATGTTGATATATGGACGTTGATGCTAGGGCAGCACAGGTCAAACAGATGACAGCCCATATCTGCTCTCGAAGTGTGGCCAGGATTTTAATGTTTCAGCATTAAATTATACGGAATGAACCATATGTGTTACAATATTACATAAGACACTGATGTGCAAGTAAGACTCTATTTGCACATTTAAATAGAAAAATGTACATAATACACAAACAACACAACAACATATTCAATTCCAGATCTCTAAATATTGTACATATTTATTAAAGACTGGGGCCAGTGCAATCATTACCATTTTGATCGTGAAATCTTGTCTGCACACATATCATGTAAATTACCAATGCAGATCCATAGCGCCATGATTTACTTCAGTCACAAGCTTTTTGTTGCTCTATATGAAGAATCTGATAGTATTTTGCCTACAAAGACCTGGGCCTGAGTGTCTGGAATGGCTGCAGTGATTTAGAAGGAAACATTCACAGCACTGCGCTTTGAGGGGCCATGCGCTGTTGTTGATGACTAATGATGATGGCTTTGTGCAGCTTCGCTCAGGGCCTTTTCTGTTTCACGACTATGTCACCACTTTTCTCGCACCACGCAAAAATGAGAGAAGCAACAAGGACTGTACTTCATGCCAATTAACACATGGTACTGGTTTACTCTACAGAGATTATTCCATTTAAGATAATCAGCAACTATGGATTCTTATATGCTGCAAATTAATCTCATATTGCATTAAAGGTAAGTAAGTGCAATACTAAACATTGGTATAAAACAGCATGGGCACATGTTAACTAGTGAGTAAGCCTCCAAATTGTGCAAATACAGGCAGTGGAATCAGTCTCGGAAAAGAAAGCTATTTTATCTATGTAGCAAATGTATTTCTTCAAGAGGAAAATTGAATCTAGGGTAGTAGAAAAGTAGAAAATTAGTTTATCACTGTTGTGACCATGTTTATACTAAAAAGGAACAGTTTGTTTGGAACCATAGTGCCAGTCTGTTGCAAACATCACCTGTGAGGTTTGAAATTAGAACTGAAGAAACAAATATGACTTATTGTTTTTAATCTCTAAACAATGCAGCACCTTATTAGACACTGCTGATGAAATTAGAGATGATATACACTGATATGATTCCACAGAAAATCCTGAAGGAGAACAGCTGCTCAACTAGGCTTTTCTTCAAAATGTTACTTGCAGCATCAAACTAAAATACATGATAATAATAATTATTCTTATTCTTATTCTTATTCTTATTCTTATTCTTATTATTCTTGTACATGTATGTTTTGTTGCAGGTTATCTCAGAGTGAATTATGTATTATCTCTTTCCATAAACATTAACAGGCAAAAGAGAGTCACACAAAGAAAACAGAATATAGGCTATGGCTCTTGCGTATCAATAAAAAATGTCCTTTTCAACATATAATTTAATCATGAATCAGTGTAGATTCTCTAGCAGCAGGATGATGTGAGAGCTTTATAATTTAAGAAACTTAATTTAGCAATTGTTCATGGAGTGATGAGCCTTATTTGCAAGAAAGCTCTTTGAAGAGGTGACACTGCATTGCAAACATGGTATTTAGCTCATACCTTTACACTGTTTAAAAAATAGGACAAAACAACAAATGGCAAAGAGAAGTGAAGGTGACAAAACTATCAGTCAGGTCTAGTATTATCAATCAACAATGACATCAACACTACTCTGCAAATTAAGATGGATGTCAAAAATGTGGTTACATCATCACATTGATTTTGCTGTACAAACGGAGCATAACTTCAGTGAGTTTTAAATTTGTGTTCCCAGGTTCAAAATTGCTGCCTGTCACCTTCTCAGGGCCCTTATATCCAGTGGCTGCAAACAATCCATCCATCCATTTTCTGTCACTTGTGCAAAACAGTATCACTGGTGAATCACAAGTTCAGCAAGCATTAATGATTACCTCTCCATCTTTCACTGAAAGAGACAAAGAGCTCTGTTTCCTCTGGTAGTCTCTCTTCAGTTCTAATATCATAAACATCATAGACACAGGCAGAGAGGAGGAGGGGGAGGCGAGAGCTAGACTGAGCGTTTGTGAGCATGACAGGCCTGACTCACGAGAATGAGATGTTTCCAAAAATAAAGGAGGGAGAGAAAGAAAGAGAGAGAATGTGCTGAATAGGCTGGAATACAAGAAAACGAGTGGATTAACTCCCTCTACTCCTCCCTACCCCCCTCAAAAAGCCCTTGGACTCATCACAAAACATGCCAAATTAGTGGGAACAAATCGCCTGTATAAACACCCCTAAACGCATTCCCCAATTGCCATGACACAAAAATGTGATAAATAAATAAATATGCAATCCACAGAGCAACATTATTAAAGCCAAAAGAGTAAAACCTTAAAATAACTGCAAAGCAAAAGAGTTCATCTCCTGTCTTTTAAATGCATAAGCTCAACTTCAAATTCAGCTTCAATGTCTTTCATATTCATTTTCTATGTTCCTCTGGGGGCAGATGTGCCCCCACTGTGAGCAGATGTAAGCAGTTGGTTACACGTTGCAAATAGGCACCATAATGTACATGTTTGGCTTTTCATCATGACAGATTGCTTTCTGAAAATGCAATGCTATGAGAATATGGTTGTTTCAGCTTCCTTGCTGAGAGTCATAATACTCTAAAAGCCTCCTATAAGCCAGATAGCATGTACTGAATATTTTACTCAGTTAGGAAAATGTTTGCAATGCCTGCTACTTTTGTCAGTTTTAGACTACAAGCTTGGTCTAGTTTGAGTACAATAAGAGTGGAATAAAAGGACTAGACAGCACACTGGAAGGAACCTTTTTATAGTCAGATGCAACAACCATCACCACAAATCATCAGGATATATTCCATTTCCATGTGCCCCAAATATTTCTCTTTCTCTCTGCTGACTACCATAGGTATGCCTTGCAGATCTCCTCATTTCAAGCTCCGGGTGAATATGTGTCTGTCTGCAGTGCCTGGTGGATAAGATGATTATCTCAATACACTCATAAAGAGACACAAACATTTGGCTTATGATTGGTCAGCCACCCAATTCTAATTTAAACCACACTTATCATCAAGCAGACATTAGCAAGAAAAGTTGACAAAATTGATGGTCTTGATAATTTGTCATTGAGTGCATTGTTTCCCCATCAGGACATGGACAGCACAGCGAGTGTCATGGGACCCTTTAATCTAGCATGAAAGACACGGGTAATCCTTGTTGGAGGATTACTCCCAGCCAGTATTCTCCCTCTTAACATATTCTAACTTCGGTGTGCATGTGCTTAAGTACAAACCAACCACATCCACAAATCATGATATATCCATAAATCCATCACTCATCATAAGTCTTAGCAGCAAAGGGGGCATGTTTACTCATGACTCCCACTGCAATGAAGAGGATTTAAAGGTAAAGAAACACAACCGATGTAATCTTACATTCTGACCTGGACTCTACCAACTCCTCCAGCATTTTCCACAAATCAAACATCTGTTTGATAGCATCATGCTGTAGCATTTACAATCCCATAAACATCTCCGTCCTGCAGAGTTTGTTCTCTACAACACAAAAAGCTTTGCACCCGCAACTGTCACTTCTAAAACCTTGTGAACTTTTTTTTTTCTTTTTCAAGGCTAAATGATCGTACAGCACAAAATTAAGCACACGCACTACGCCAGCACTGCAACATTTCATATATTTCACCTTCTTTTGAGAGTGGACAATATAAATAGAAGCAATGTCGTACTAAGACAACCCATATTAAATAGTAATGAAAAGAGCATTGCTGTTCATTCTAAAGTAGCAGAAGCAGTCACTCAAGCAGAGTAAAAATCCATGGGACTTGTGGCTATAACTTACCACCATACACATGCAGTTCATATCACTAACATACAAACTGGAAACAGTAACATGGGTGTAAAAAAATCAAGCTAGTGCATACAGGTGTGATGCCAAATATAGAACTAAGCCCCCTTCACAAAATTTGCTCCTAGCAGATTTCCAGAGAAATGATTCAACTACTAAATCTCACATAACAGGAGAAAAAAAATACTGTTTAAATATGCAGGACAGAACCTTTGAAGCTCCATCCGCAATTTAATCAGTTAATATTTAACACTGGGATATTCTTTATATAAGGCATTTGCATGATGGGCTGCAGGAGTTAGGAGGAGGGCGGGAGGATGGGGGGTGGGGGGGTGGGAAATGGAGACAGAAGGACTGGGATATTACGTGGAGGAATCTTTATCCACTTGCAAATTTTTATCAGACATCTTATTGATCATTAGTATTCAGAGCCCCGTGCTGCCAATAACAGCTTGTCAGACAGTAAATGCAACAACATTCCCTCCCCAAGACTGTCCCCTTGGGATTAAAAACCATCATGTTCTGTTTTATTGGGCCTTCACTCCTCTTGCATGTTTACATAATGCCATCTTATTTTTCATTATGATGACATTTTACACATTTTTAAATTTGCGTTTGTTGTTTGTATTTGCTCAAGCATGTGCGATAGTTTAAAAATGTCCTGTTTGTGTAATCCAGTTTGTTTTTAAAGGGATTTGCGCACGTTGTCCCAGATGTTTTAGTGGCCTCTTGTGTTTACATCTAATAAGAATAGCAAGAATGGAATATGAATGTCCAGAAATTAAACACTAACAGCAGTAAAGACCATAAAAAGGGATCTTTCACACATCTACACAAATAGATGCACATTCACGCTATGAAGGCAACATTTGTGACCCACACATTATCATTCATTTGACCGTCACCACTTTGCTGTGGCACATTAGTCACAAAGCTCTAAAACCATTACAGGGAAAAGTACCGCAACCCTGCACTTTGATGGCTGTTACACATCTAGTTTGCAGATGAGTTTGCTCAAAAGAACTGTTTATCTTCACAGGCTGTTCTGACTCACTGATCGTAGTTTGACCTGTGTGAAGACAAACATGGGTAGGAAAATCTGCAGCTACACAGCACACAGGCCGTCAAGAACAAAACACACAGAGTGAAAATCATTTGATCAAGCAACCTACAGAGATGTCTAAGAAATACATTGGAAGTAAATGTCATTTCACAAAACAAAATGGATGCCCTTGGGAAAATATGTAAAAACATATTTGCCATTATATTTCCAGCTTGAACATAGTCACAATCAAACAAATATGCAGAGTGTGATGCCAAGAAAGAAAGCAATTCTTCCTTTTCCTGAGTAGCTTGTCAGAAGATTAAGTTGTCCACTTTATATCATTCAAGGCAGCTTTCCATATTTGAGTGCTTCTCAGCAAAGACCCTTACTGCACTTTAATTAAGGTTTGGCGTACATTATACAAATAGAATATGCTTAAGAGTGCAGAAAGGCTCACATTAGATGAGCTTTTTCCCCTTTTAAGAGAAACCAATATTTCTCAGTGAACAGATGATATTATAGACAACAAATGAGGGCTAGGGCAAGATGCTTTTTCTCAGAGCCCATTAAAAAACTGAAATTGTCTACACAAATCCACCAACATACTAGGAGAGTGACACAGAATTAGGCGTGCTGTCTTATCCATTGGCAGCCAAAATCCAAAAGAAAGTCTTGTGATCATCGTGTGAAAAGTGTTCCAGTTAAGCACAATAATGGCCTTTCACAAATGAAGCACATCAGTTTTGTTAGTGCAGGAATGTTTCAGTACGCTATAGCATCGTAACTGCTTTAAGTATGAGCAGCATATTTCCCAATCGTTTTCAGATGATATCTTGAAGGGAAAGTAGTTCAGTTTGAAAGATTGTCTGCCAGTTTCATGTCGACCACCTCTACCTGTCATCTTCACTCAGACACGGAGGAAAAAAGAGCTACTGCTGAAAAGTGACACTTTTTCATTTGCATATGCTGAATGGGCCTGAAATATACATAAGTGAGATATTACTGCATGCTTCATTTCAAATAGCACAGTTTTAGTCCCAGTGTAAAGATGAAATCCCACAAAATGTCACGTCTTGTTTCATCTGCGCCGGCCTCATTCAACCCCTAAATCTCAGAGAAGCAATGAACAAGAAGATTTCTAACAAAAGCTCAATGGGGACATGTAACAAAGAACATCATGGCGAACAACACCAAAAGTACTTAATGATTTCTAACCATCCCTTTTACAACATTAACAGAGAGAATTACCAATCAGTGTTTTCACCACATTTGACTTGGCCCTCCAGGGTCCAAATTGGAGTGATCAATGTCCAAAATAAAACAGTAATTGCAAAGCATGTAATGAATATGGATCCCTAATAGATATTTGTCATCAACATGGCTCACATGCAGGATGCAATTACATGGAGTATTCACAAGCCATTTGAGCATCATATTCTTTTGCTTTCAGGCACTGAGGCCAAAGTCATGGCTTAACAGGAACATTTTAAATTAGGACAGAGTACCATATCATTATAAACAATGTCATCTGACAAATGCAAAACAAACAGTTATATTCACTCCATACTCATAGATGCATACATAGTGAAACATATTGTATTTACTATTTTACACAGAAATACTACCCCACTTTAGAATTAACATGTCTTAGGGCCCTTATTTGCCTTACAGTTAGCATGTTTTTCATAACGGCTAACATCCCCTCCACACTTGGCTTAATGTTACTTCTCTTCTTCAAGCATCCATTCCCTTCTTCTTGAATAGACTGAAGAATGATGGCATGCAAATGAAAAACATTTGGTATGACTCATTGTTTTTTTCTTTTGCCAAATGATTCATTGTGGCAAAATTCTTATTAGAAACAAATATTTGAAACGACAACCTGGAGTGTTTACATTGTCAAAATCCCTTTCTACCAGTCTTCTTTTTTAATATATTTTTCCTATTCATATTCAGTGCAGTTGCACATAATGTAACTTTATGAATGAAATATTAGGGCAAACATATGTCCTTTGTGCTTACAGAGCACAGTGGAGGGTATTCATTAATTTTTGGTGCTTTACAATTGTTCCACACTGTCTATACATCACATCTGCAATACAGTGGCATGCCCCTTTAACACAAAATAAAAACCTCCATGTGAGGACAACATAGAAACATGAAGCTCATTCCCATTAAATGTCAAACATAACTTAACATTCATTGACAGTGTTTAGCATATGTTCTGTTTTGACAAGCTGTCCCAGGGTCTACAGATGACAAAAGATTGTTTTCCAAGGAGACAGGTCTGAACATTTGATGACCATTTCTCACAGACAGACTAGATGGAAATGATACATTTTAATCATCAAACATCCTCATAGAAACACAATGACTCATGGGTGATTTTATGCTGAACACCAAAACAGTGACATTAAATAAGCAGTCATAAAATAGTTATTACCCTCACTTTTCATTTGTTATGTGTTGTATAGAAGTCTTAAGAAAGACATTTTAGAAAAAACAAATATAACCATCTCACAGGCATTTGAAAATATCACATTAAGGGTTTTATCTGCTCAATTCAGCTGCTGGAACAGGCACATGATCTTCAACCAATGAGAGGGATAAAAAACAATTTTGCAAAATGGAAACTTTTTATTTTCAAAAAGCAACAGATTACACAGTTAACTTTCAGCAAATGCAGTCCTAACTGAAACTGTACTCACATTCGGGACTTCAAAATGAAAGACTCACATACTTACACACAATCTATCTATAATATACAAAAAAGAATAGATAATAAATATTAAAATGGCCACAAGAGAAAAAGTAAGTCATCGAAAACAATCAGTAGAGAGCAAATGTAGGGAAAGTAGAAACAAGACAGTGTGCCTTAAATGTCTTTTTTTTCCTTTTACATTTTTTTTACAAATTGTGCAAGATTTCATACTAAGGCTCTGGTCTTGAAGTGACTGTTGTCTGATCCACACAAACACACTCTGATACATACGCGCATGTACCCAGTGACACATACTCACACACATAAACACACACAGACACACTCACACACTCACTGTGCTATGAGCACTCTGTGGGGTGTACCAAACCATTGCAGAATAAAAATGGGCTGCTCAGTGTATGGCCCGTGATGCTCATGGGAGTGGACCAGCTTTTAAAATGGGCATGCACTTCACATTGATGTGAAAAAAAGAAAAAATATCTTTGCATTTAAAGAAACACTTCTTAGGAGTGATGGAAATATAAAATAACATGACAATATCATAACCATTAAGGCAAGAACACCCGGAGTGGCATCAGCAATACTGTAACAATATGATAGTGTTTAGGTACATGGATATGATGAAACATTTAACTACTTCAATGTCTTTTTTAAGCACAAAGTTGATCTTAAAAGCAACTTTTTAAAAAAATCCAAACATCACTTCATCTTTTGTCCTCTTTTTTGTAAAACTGTGATCAGAAAATAACAATGCCAGACACTAGGGACATATGGATCGTAAAACTACAAGAAATAATTTCTAGTTTTAAGTTGCAACTTCAAAACCACACATTGTAAATCCCCATCGTTAAGCCCCCACCCAGTAAATGAAAAAGATATCACTTACATTAAAACCATTTTATCCTCTTGTGATGGTGTATTCCAACAGTCAACAAGTTTTGCTTTACTTACAGCGATTGTGTAGTCTGTTGCAAATTAAAGCATTCATTGTTTAGTTTGGAAAAAAAGAGAAAAAGTTGTCCTTGCAATGCAACTGGCAACTGTTGACCAAAAAAAGCATCTTTACATCTTCTTTTTAGTGCAACTCTTAAATTGTAAAACATTTCCAGTGGTTCCTTGAGAGGTATCATTTCTTTGTTTTATGTTCTTTTTTCTTTTTCTTTTCTATTTTATGTATGTCACACCTTACATATGTACGCATCTTCAACATATCCAAAGCAAGAGGTTTTGTTTTCACTGTTTTGTCAAATCTTTTTTTTTTCAACTTTTTGCTTCTCTGTGTCGACACGGCCTTCCACAATGTCTGTTTACTAAAACATTAAAACAGGAGGGGATCCAAACCTCCTACACATTCCATTCACTTCAGCCTCCATGTTTGATACGTTTCATATGCAATCACTCTGGCAGAGCCTCGTGATTGGCAGTCCACCTTCTACCTCTGAAAACAAGGGTGAGGAGAAGGAGGAATAGGAGAAAACTGGAGGATGAAGAGAAGAGAGAGAGAAAGACAGAGAGCGCTGTACAATGGGAACAGATCAGGATCAATCTGGGAAACAGAGACAAAGATGAGAAAAAACCCACAGCAAAACCTTCATATAACGCAGTAAGGTTCCCTTGGTAACCTTGATTTTCTGCAGTAGAGGAGTGTGGTGCTGAAGCAGCGCCGGAGCTCCCTGTTGGAGAAGATGCAGATGAAAGGATTGACCCCAGCCTGGGCAAAACTCATCCACACAGCTGCTGTCAGGTAGCCCCCAGGGACAACAGGGCCCCTTGCAAATACCCTCCAGTAGCAGGCTACCAGATAGGGACCCCACAGAGCCAGGAAGAAAAACGTCATGATGTAGAACATCCTACTAATTCTCTTCTCCGTTTTGAACTCATCCAACACCAGTAGACGCCTGCGACCTGCTGCATTGCTGTTCTGTCGGATTCCCAGCAAAGTAGGCGGGGTGGGGCCTCGACCAAATCCAGCCAGCCAGTTAGCCGCGGCCTGTCCACTGGCACCTGGCCCGTGGAAGGTCCAGTTCTGGCTGACTGCAGGCACAAACTGGACAGGTTTCATTTTTCGACGATCATGGACAAAGAATATGAGCTTGAGGTAAACGAGCTGTGTGGCCAGGAGGATGAGTGCCAGCAGGAGCATGAAGCCCAGCGAATCATTCGCCCTGAAGGAACGGTGCTGGAATGTGCATTGGTCCTCCTCCCGTATAAAAGAGTACGTCCCTACATCTAGCACCGGTGGGAATGCCATAGCAACCGACAATGTCCAAACCATACAGATGACCGCTAGACAGGTCCAGAAGGTTAGTCTCTTGGTGTAGAAACGATGATGTGCTATGGCCAGATAGCGAGTGACACTGACACAGAATAGCATGAATGCTGTGTGAAAACAAGATAGCACCCCTAGGAAGGCAATCACTTTACAGGTCAGTGTGCCATAGGTCCAGGCAGATCCATTCTTAACTGAGGTGAAGACAAAGGGGAAGCAGATGGCAGAACGCAGGATGTCAGAAGCACACAGGTCCAGCAGGAAATAGTACGGTGCTCGATGCAGGCTCTTGTCTTTGACCAGTAGGATGGAGATCAGGAGGTTTCCAACCACACCGACTCCAATGATGAAACCAAGAGAGGTCAGTTTGAGGAACGTGGCAAGAGGAGAGACATTCTGCAAGATGGTGTGGTCCCCTGCATGGCTATAGTTCGCCATAGATGGAGGAGGGATCATAAAGATAGCGGAATAGCTTCAGCCAAGTATCATGATCTAGAGGTGGCAGGGGGATGCGTTAGATCCATTTGGCGGTGTGCTTTGAAGAGGTTTCCAGGCATATAGGCAACCTCTCCTCTAAGGCATCCTTTGTTCCTTTGTCTCATCACACCTAAAAAAAAAAAATCCCTGAAAAATATTATCCACCAATCAGCATTCAGTGCCATACAACAGCTGCATTGTTTTCAGTTGCACTTGCTCAGCCTAGAATGTGATAAACAATAATGTTCTTCTGTCTGTCTGTCTGTCTGTCATTTATTTATTTATTTTACATTTTAACATTTAAGGTGCCGGAGTACAGGGCTCTGCCCAGACTCCAACTCTTTGTCAAGAAACAAAAACACAGATAAAGGTTAGCAGGTGACTTATTTGAATACAGTCATTTTCTTTCGTGTAGCTTTGGAATTTCCCGAACAAAAGCTCCATGAAAGAAAAAATAAAATAAAAACAGCAAGCCTTTCAACAAGAGGCGACGCATTTTACCCGTCTGAGTCGGGTTATACGAAATGGTCTCGGCTTGGCTTTTCTGTCTTTTCGTTTTTCTTTTAGATTTCAGCGCACTGTAAAAGATGAGAAAATGCAGTCCAAAATAAGCTCCTGATCACACCCTCCACCCTGCAGAACACAGGGAGATTCTCTAAAGCGCCGGATGCCTCGAATAAACTCGCCCCGCTTACATGCATTGTGAAAAATCGACGAAGGGCGCATACACAATAAAGCATCCATGTTTCTGTTTGATTAGAGGTTAACTGGATTAAGAGTTTTACGTTGAAAAGCGGTGTTTACTGAGCCAGCCTCCATTTTCCAGATCAGTTTTATATCACTAATTACAAAGAGTTAAGGTAATATACTGAGTAATGCTGATACTAAAACCGCATGTCGACATAATTTGCTTGTTAATACGCCGGTGTGATTACGTTCCCATGGACTAAAAAGGATGGTTAAGGGAACAATAATACGCTTAATGGTGACAGTGTGACGGGCTGTCCTAGTGGCTCCTTGGGGTTTTTTGTTTAGATTGAAAACATTTGGCGATGTCTAGCTAAATAAATGTTGCCTACTTACGCGTTAATCGCTTACCGGTATGCATCCTCCGCCGAGTATTTTTACACACGTCAAAATCCGACAGATTTCAATAAAAAGCAAAAACAAAAGAACACATCACGGGATAAGATCGCCGTTGTTGCATCCAAATCGGTAGAGTGCTGGATAAAGCATAACAGTGTAGCGCATCCGCACGTCCATTAGACTAGAATAATTTCCAGGTCCCCGCTATGAATTGCCACCTCAAAAGACAAGGCCAAAAAATGAAAACAGACACAGCCGATCACAAAATCAATCAGATCCCTACCTGTTGATAATCCTATTTCCTTTCCCTCCTGGAGCTTATTTACATTGCACAAGTCGGATTTTGCTGTTTAAAAGCCTGATTTGTTGCCTGCCCCCTTTTTTCTTCCACGGTGAATATCCTACAGTAAACGGAGCCGAGTGCGCATGCGCTCTGCATCCCTATTTGTGATCCAAGACGCGTCTTGTGTCTTGTTGCAGTAGCAGCAGCAGCAGCAGCGTCTCTCTCACGGTAACAGCTGCTCGACGGGGCCGCTGCTGGACGGTACAGCGTCACAGCAACACTCACCATCTCCACTGGTCAGGTGTCGTGTCACAGATCACTGTTAGTCAGCTTTACACCGACCACCCCTCACTATTTCAATGGATACAACCGAACACAGCAGCATCATTTCAGGCTACCTTTAGCCCAAAATGGGTCGTGACTCGTGGGTCCGTTTTTATTGGGTCAATGATATTTTTCCTTCATTATTTTGATCATCTAATTTATTTTTAAATACAATTTGTCCATTTAGATTATTTTTGTTGATATTTTGCAGTGTTTTTATTATTTTGTCCACTGTCTTAATTATTTTGTTCATTTTTAATTCATTTTGTTTATAATTGTGTTCATTTTGTCGTTTATTTTCTTTATCTGTTGTTTTAAGTATTTTGGTGATTGTTTTGTTTGCTTTGTTCATTGTTGATTAATTTATTTATAATTTTATATTCATTTGGTCGATTATGTTGATCTATTGGATTAATGTGTTTTGCATTTTTCTTCTTTTTCTTGTTAACTGCCTTGGCTATTTTTATTTTTTTGTGATAAATATTTGTGTTTAGTGCCAATTCTTTTTTATTCATTTTCTTTACCATTTTATATTTAATATTTGATGATTTGTATTTTTTTTTGGATTTTGCAATTTTGTTTATTATCTCTATTATTTTGTTCATTATTTGTTGATTATTTTTCTTTATATATTTTTTTAGTTTGAATATTTTTTATTTGGAATTTGCACTTTTATTTTTCATTTTTGCTTATTTATCACATTTTTGTTTATTTTTTTAACTATCATGTTCATTTCCTCTTCATTGTTTTGT
>JAQQAE010000391.1:0-34402 GCA_029823295.1 Pseudamia nigra
GCAGCTCAAGGGATTGGGACTAAATAGCTGTGTAGCCTTAAGAAAACAACTTATCAGTGAGGCTAATCAGAAAAAAATGCTTCAGTTTGCTAGAGAGCATAATATTTTGTTGGATGCCTTTAGCTTTGATTACGACACACATTTGCTGTGACATTGATTCAATAAGCTTCTGCAATGTCTCAGCATTTATTTACGTCTAGAGTTGCATTCATTTTTTGCCAAGATCTCGAATTGATGATGTGAGAGTCGGACACTGCAAAGTCTTCAACAGCACATGAAAGGAAATGCTTTTACTTTCACTATTAAACATTGTCCTGAGTTCTACTGGTTTTTTTACAATTTGATTTCACCACACACTTCAGCGATTACCAGTCATGATCATTCAAGATTTTTTTCCAACCACATTATTTCTTCGAAGATGATGGTTCGCCACTATCCTTATATCACTTGTTGCCAGCTGAAACATAATCATTCATGCAGAAATTATTCAATGGGAGGCTCGTACCTATTTGCTTAGTTAAATCCAGGTGGTGACCTTTTTTTTGGCCAGGCACTGCAAATGTACATTTTAACTCAGGCTTTGAATTTTGCCAATTACTTCAGCTGATTTTAAGTGAGAGCAACAACCTGAATAGTGGCAAGGAGCTTAGCAACTACAGGAGCATTAAAAAATAGATGAACTCTGGGTAACATCTCCCAAAGATCAATATCCACTCATCAGGTGCCTGTAGCTATATAAATGAAAAATAGCAGCACATTTTTTTTAAAAAGATGTGTTACTTCAGATGTCCTGAGGCTTTTCAGGGCCAAATCTAACACTGTCTGAAACAAAAATGTGAAAACTGAGTGTTTTGGATAAAAAGTAAACAGTTCCTGTAAACGTGTAAGAATGCATGCATGCAGTTAAATGCACCTATTTGCAAAGTAGTGAACTCTGAAAGAAAAACATGTATTTCTCCACATTTAAAAAATAATACACCGTCAAATAAGATTGTTAAATGATCATTCTAAATGTGACCAATTATGTCTAAATATTCAATATTATAAGTATATAGTGTTATACTTTAAATCTGTAGTTCTTGCCATCGTTGTTAGACCACCACCCAGTGTAACCTAAATGAACTCTATTGGTAATGTAGTAGTCTGTAATGGTTAATTCACCAGTATGCAAAAGCTCTTTAATCAAAATGACATTTTAATAGTAACATGGTTATTGATATTGTTTATGAAGTTTCAAATATGCAGTTTCAAAGTAAAGCAGAAAAATAGTAAATTACATTATTTTTATTGATTTGATTAAGATGCCAAATTACAGTTATTTACTTGCCTACTTGGACAGAGAAAATTGGTTTAGTGGTTGAATGTTATATTTGAGTCCAGTGTGCTGGCTCAAATTTGGGCATAAACATCTAAATTGAGCATGAATGTTAGATAACCAAGTGATAATGTGAATTTCATTAGCTAAACGTTTCAACTCTTTATGTTTAGCTGTGACAATTAGAATTAGTATTTACATATAACATTTAACATCCTGTATATAACATTTAAAATTTAGATTTAACATTTAATGTCAGAATTCAGAGTGGTATTATCATTAAGCAGTTTCCCATAAAGGAAGAAAGCTTTGTCTATGTCTCTGTGAAGTTTTAGAGCTAAATGCAAATAATAATAATAATAATAATGTTTTGTTAATGTACTTTGCACCACTCTACATCTGGTGCACATAGACTGTATGAAAAAGAGCTGTTTGGAACCTCAAAGGGGGAGCTCCTGTACCATATTGGCATCTTTACCTTCTCAATTTAATCCATTAATTAACTTACATGTGAAATATCAGTGGGCCTGAGTGTTGATGAAAAGACCAAGAACTCAACTTGGACACACTTGTCAATCAAAGCCTGTCTGTAATTAAGCACAAATATTGAAACATCATCACTATTGTTGTTATTAAAAATTCACACCCATACAGTGTTCATAGAAGTGGAAACAAACTCTAGAGACAAAAACGTTTGTCTGTACCAGGTTTGTCAACGTCTGTATTTCTGCTCTAACACTGGACAATTTAGCATGGGACTCTACAGGGATTTTCTCTTGGCCTCCAGTGGACATTGAGTGAGTGTGCAAACAGAAGTGGTACACAAGTAAAAGTATTGTTACTGTTATTGTTTAGGAGCACCCCAATTTTTTTCAATTTTTATTGGAATTTGAGCAGTTCAAATGCAATGAATAGCTTGAAATGGTACAAAGGTAAGTGCTGAACTGCCAGAGGTTTAAAAAGTTAAGATTACCCAAAACTGAAAAATAACGTGCATTTCAGAATTACACAAAAAGGTCTTTATAGGGAACAAGACATGGGTTAACAACTTAAAGCTGTTCTGCACCAACGGAGGTTGATCAAGCCTTGAAAGTTGGTGCAACTAATTCCTAGATGTGTCCCAAGTTTGCTTAATTAATTAAAACCTCCTCTGTCTGCATAAAAGCAGTGTTGGGACATACTGTGGTACCATACGCTCTTGAGAATTATTTGAACAGTATCGTACTGTAAAAACCATTGTTTTGCTATGAAAATGGTGTGAAAAGGAACAAAAACAAGAGAAGAGTGAAAGATCATCATAGCACTTAAAATTGTAAGTCTTTCCTATGGAGAAATTGAAAAGAAATTCAAGGTGTCAGTGAGTACAGTTTCCTTCACCATCAAAAGGCTGTCAGGAACTGCGGGTAACTGACAGGACAAGGTCTGGCAGACCCGAAGCCACAAAATAAGCAGAAGACAAGTTTCTGAGAGTCAACAGCTTGTGTGATAGGTGGCTCACTGGACAACAGCTTCAAGCACAGTTTAATAATGGTCATAGTAAACAGGTCTCAGTTTTGACTGTGAAGAGAATTTCCTCCTTCGAGTTGAAGGAGTGACAGGTCAATTTGCAGCAAGAAAGCCAGTGCTATGACATCAGAATGAGAAAAAGAGACTATTCTGATGTCTTAGCAACTGCAATGTATCATTATACACATTATTTATCCACAATTTAAAAATAATGTAATGTACACATTGTCCTCAATAATGTTACCTTTCCAGAACCAGGACGATGTAAAAATGCATGCTGTATTCCTGAAGAAAAACAAAAACCTTTTATTATGTGCCCAAAATTTGCTTATTGTTTGTATTGTTCATTTTTGTTTATTTAGCAGGGATTTTTTGGCAGAAGTTGTTGCATATTTTGATCTTTGTTTATTTAGCAAAATCTATTGCTCATCTTGTTGCTTATTTTGTAGATTTTTGTTCATCTTTGTCTATTACATTGTTATTTTTTGTTTATTTACTTGATTCCTTTGTTCACTGTTGCTCATTTGGTTGCTGGTGGTCATTTGTGCGTATTCTTTTTAATTCACTCGATTATTTGGCTGATTGTCTATTTATTCATTTTGTCTATTTATTTGATTGATTTTGATCATTTTACTTATTTTTGTTGATATTGTTCTGTATTGTTTGTTTATGTAAATTTACTTGATTAGTCTGTTCATTTTTTGCTCATTTCGGTGTTTTGGGTTGACATACTGGGCAGTATATAATATGGCTGTCACTCCTTGTCACTAGGAGGAAAAACAAAGTTTGTGTATGTGTAAAACTGGCTCCTAAGATTGAGGTGAGTAGTCAATGATAACTGAGTAGAAGGACATATGTCTCATCACAAATGAGGAGAAACTATTCAGCAATCTCAGTCAGTCTCAGATGTACATGTTCGTGAAAAAATTCGACTTAAGTACATGTATAGTGGTGCAGGTTTTGATTATTGTTTGTTGGTGTCCCATATGGTGATGTTGTACTATGTTTAAAAACCATCTACAAAACTATGCTACAAAACTAAATGGAGAATGATAATGACATAACCATAAATTAACTAAACAGAATGCATTTGTCCTCTGGCACTGCTTAACTAGAGAAAATGTGTGTTAGCTGACATGGTTCTTACTCATTGAACACTAAAAATTCACAGGCACATAAAGACTCACAGAAATCCAGGTCACATTTCTTAAATAATTTAATTGCAAAAGGGTCTTTTAAAAATATTTCTACAAGAATGCATCATCATATTTTAGTAATGTGTTGTGTATGTCTGCACCATAAAGTTAAATACATCTCAATGCTTTTCAAAGAGGAATTAACAGAACTGCATTTTTCTGTATTTTACTTCCCTTCACCCTCAGGTTTCACTATACACGTACAGTACTCTATAAAACATCTCAAATGCTTTTATGAAGACAGACTGACCAAAAGGAAGACAGATCAGACAGTATATATTAAAAAACACACAAATGAAGGAAATTAGAGAGCTGTGAGTGAAGAGGATTCAGGGAGACGGTGGTGATGACTTGTTGGGTGATGCAAAATAGGGAAAGAAAGGTGAAGGGAATGTTAGGATGGATTGAATTCTATTGGCACACAAAAAATTACTTTATTTGACAGAGCCTAAAATCTGGTGTTCGAAATGTCTCTGGGTAAAATGGCAATCCTTTTATTTCTCCCACTCGCTCTCTCACACACACACAAACATCACAATCCATCAACATTTCAGCAGCGTGCAGTCAAGAGGATGAGGATGAGGAAAAAAAGTAGGAGTTGCTTTCCTCTCTGTGCATGTTAAATATTAAACACTCCCATGAATGTGTGAAAAATCTACTCAAAGATTAATTGTTTGCAGTTGATGTGGTGACAGTTTAATCATTTTAAGATGTGCAACAGTGCCAGTGGAGCTCATCACTCACGGTTGGTTGGATTTGCTGAACACAACTCCAGACTGTAGCTCGCCATGTGCACCTCATCAATAGTTCATGGAAGCTCAAAAGTGCTGCAGTTTTTCATGAGTGGGCATCTGATTGTGTTTAGCCTTCGTATGCTCTCTTTCTCTGTCTTTATATCCATCAAATGCATCTTGTTTTGGAGCCACATAATAGTTTGCATCATGGTGTTTAAGTCATTGAATGCATGAGCGGCCTGGCAGTAATGTTGGAAATCCCAGCAAGACTTTAGTAAATATGACTCTTATTGCATTAATTATGCCTGTGTGCCATCTCCAAATATGCACATTATTCCAAACTGAAATAAATTCAAATCAAAATGTTGTTATTGAGAACATTATGTCTGAGTGCCTAACACAGGGGTGTGCAACCTGCAGCTTCAGGGCCACATGTGCCTCTTAAGCCCATTCCGAGTGACTCGTCCGAGTGGCTTTGTCCAGTGATGAAAGTGACCTATTATAATAAATCAAAATGAACAAAATAGGCACAAAATTAAACAAAAAAATGAACTAAACAATGAACAAAAACAAAAAAATAATCAAACAACTGACCAAATAATCAAGAAAATGAACAAGACTGAATAATAGAAGACATAAAATGATCCAAAATGAACAAAAACTAAGGAAATGAACAAAATTAAGAAAAGTTAAAATAAAAAAAAAACATTTGCAATGATAGTAAATTGGCATAATTTGAACAAAATAAATAAAAAAGGATAAAATAGTAGCAGATGGGTGTTAATGTGTTGCCTGTTAAAACCTGTCATATCTCACGTGATACATGAAGGGTTTGGATATTTTTTGCAGCTCTAGACACATAAAACAGTCCATAAATGGCTCTTTAGATTGTAAAGGTTGCTGACTCCTGGTCGAACACTTCAGTCAGCACTCAGTCAAATTAATATATTGTACTGATGGCTTATTTCTGCTGTAGTCTGAGTTAAACACTAATGACAACTCTACCTGTAACTGTTAGTAAGCCTACAGAGTGTGAACAAGCATTAGTGAAAACATTACATGTATATGTAAAATAAGAATTATAAAATAGAAAACAATTTTTTTTTGTTTTGCATAACATCTTGCATGGCTTTTGAAGCCATTAGAGAAGCTGACAAAAGTAATATTGCAAGACACACTGGATGGATGGATCATGCTATCATCACATACCTAACAAATATTATCCGCATTGTGCAGTGATTAGCTTTAACCCAAACAATATGAATGAGTGGAAAATTCCACTGGAGATACAGGCCCAGTCCCCACTTTCAAACATCCCTCAGTGAGATTGTTTGGTCTCCATGATGCAGCTGCTATCATTTAGAATGAGGGGGTCTACAGATTTTGGTTGTCTGCATGCCAGGCTGTTGATCCTGTGCTGTAATAATCATGTAGCAGCCTGAGCTGAGACGCAGTGATTGCAGGCCAGACAGGAAATTAAGGGAGATAATGATAGGTCAGCCTGCCGTATGTCTGTGCTCACTGCATGCTCGGATACTCGCAACGCCAGATTGGCTGCTGCCATAATCAACCTGACAGACAAAGACCAATAGGTTTTCCCTCTAATGGTTCTGAGTTCTCCATTCAGGATTCTGCTGCAGAGAAGTAAAGCACAGTCCTTATCTAAATGGTAGACTGAAGACTGTGACATAGCATTATCTCTAGATTTTCAACTTAAAAAAACAACTTTTTAAAAGTACTACAGTAGACTTGTTGAACGACTTGTAAGAAATGACAAATTAGTTAAAAATACACAGAAGGCATTAATGGGATTTTGGGATAAACCACTGAAATGTATTTAAGGTGCCTGGAAGACTGTTAGTGATCACTCATTGCTTTGCAAATGCTTTTGATGTTGAGAATGTTGAGAATGAGAATGGGTTTGGGAGGCTTAATATCCAGTTCAGGTGGTGCACACTAGTAAAAACACACCTACATAGACACTCACACAGCAATGAATGGGGAGTGAGAAACCGATGTGTTGTCTAAATGATTACAGCATTTATACACCAGCGGTCTAATCAGGGTTTCTTACTTCCACTTTTCCACGTCTCTTCTGATCTTGCTTCACTGTATGTTAATTTCACTCGGAATCAAACATTTCACAACACTTCCATTTTATCAAAACACAGATTTTCTTTTGTTATTTATCGTATTTTTGTTACAAAACATGTACAGGCTGTTTAGAACAACAACAAAAATACAATATCTAATTTATATGCAGTCTCTTTTTAATCGTATTCATTGGCTGAATCTTCTGGAAATTCCTCTTCCTTCTGATTGTTCCAAGTCCACTGTCCCATACAGCCTGAAGTCCATATGGGTGTTGGTGTGGGAAGGACTGACGGGTGACATACAAATAAATACATCGGGCAGGGTGTCGAGAAATTAAAACAATAATTTTGATTATTTCTAATTCCAGGAAATAGTAAGTAGAAAGTAAGGTGTCTGTCATGTTTGTCTCCGTTTCAGTATGATGCATATATATATTTAATTATATATATGTTTAAGTCCAAAGTTCATTTTTTTGAATTTAATAAAAAAGAATGTTTAACAGTTGTCCACAGAATATAGCGTAATTGTTTCAGATATATTTGCTCCATGTCACGGTTCAGTTCATGCGTTAATTCTCCACAGTGGCAAATAGCGGAAGCTGTATTGTACAGTATATTTGTGTGCAACTTGACACACCCGCATATCCACACTTCATCACACATTCACGCACACATGCGCACACACACATACAAAACACACACAAAAGGCCAAGTGGTCTTTCTACTGTGATGCCACAGTCTTTGTTTTCCCAAAATCACGTGAAGCGTCCAGTAAGGGTACTTAGGTTTGACCGGCCACTGTGAAATCACAAATCTCCCAAAAGAAGTGTACAAAGTCAAAAAAAGGAAAAAAAAAGAGAAAACAAATGGTGTGTGGACAAATGAAAATTTTTGTGTAAAAACAGTTAATGAACAGGTGATCCCAAGCTATGACCTGAGTCACTCCAGGTCACGGTGAAGAGGTCATTTGGCGACCTGTGGGGAATTCAGCAACCACAGCAAGTGTCCAAAAATTGGCTGCTGTCCTTCGACCTTGCAACCTCTTTCATCCTCTTAACTGCTGACCCGAGCCCATTAGTTTCCTCTTCTCCAACAAGTGCCCTTTTGATAACACACCTTCAATATGAAGATGGAGAATAACACATACGAGCATTTAAAAAAAGCCAACTATCAGGGAATTCTGTCCTCAGTCTCCCGTGGGTCACAAACACCTCTGTCATTTACTGATGTAGTTATGTTTTCATTGCTGTTCTGTGAACATTTGTTCACCTTTTTCAGATCAGGGTGTTTAAGTCCATCACAGATGGGTTTGATTGGTTTAAGGGGAGGGGCTGTTGTATGAGGAGCAGAGCAACACATTTCACTTACAGGGTTAAGGCCAACTGCACTAAAACACACATGCAAACCCACGCCAGAGCTGGGGAGCCATTGGGTTAAGTTTTCCTTCTCTTTTAAAAACACAAATTTTTGCTTAATGGAAAAAGAAAAAATCTAAATTAAAAGAAAAAAATAACAGAAAGTGGTGGTGGTAGTGAAATCAAAGGGAAAAATGACTAGTCAGAGGCACTGCAAGCCAGTTTCACTGCGTCTAATTGGTAGAGATGGGTCAGGCAGCTAGGGTTTTTCCAATGGCTCTCTGGCACAGTTCCTCCCCCTTTTTCTGTCTGGCTATCCTTTGACTGCATCAATTTGTGTGTCCAGTCGCTCACACTTGAACAGGAAGTGTTTGGTTCATCTGTAGTCTCATGTCCTGAATGCTACCAAGAATCTTCTTCTGGTGACCAGCCAATGTTACTCCTATCCGCAGCAAGTCCCTGGATGAGAAAAGAGAACAGGTGGCTTAGCCATAAAACATATGAGTGGGTAAACATGCCCTAAGTTGAGGTGCAAATTTCACTTTCATCCATGAGCAAACATAGTCTCTACGAACTGGAAAAAGGGGCAGGCACACCTTGGCAATCTCCCATAAAATAGCTTCTTCAACCATGTCAACACAGCAAGGACACTCATTCAATTGTAGCAAATGTTGGTTAATGCAGCATACTTCTGTTTCCCAGCAGGTGGCCAGGAAGAGTGCAGTCAGAGCTATAATGTGATAGTTAATGATTAAAGCAAAGACATAGCTACTGTTTGGCAGCTGGCATACTTCATAGAGTCGACACCAGTCTGCCACCTACAGAGCCAGGGAAAAACATTTTTTTTAAGCTATTAGGCAGAGTACTTAACTAAATATCTGCCATTCATAATTCTTGTGGCTGTATGTTTCTCTAAATCAGCTTTAAAGCTTGCCACCGCACACACTGCAACCAACACTACAAAGTATAAATCAGACATTTAGCTTTAATCTGATCTTCAAAGGAAGGAGTGATCTTGTTAAGGTGAGACTGCAGTGGGAAAATCTGAAAATGTTGACACACTGTTAAGATTACAACACCCATAAAATGTCTTGGGAGAGTGCACCTACACTGGGAGTCATTAGTCAGATGCCATAATCTAATCATCGTGGCTTTGTTGGTTTAACACAGTACAACAATATCATGAGAACCTCTCCTTTCCGCTCACTTGTTTGATTTCCCTAGTCGATATCTGAGGAGAGAGCGGACGGCGTCTAGGCCAGTGATTAGCTGATTGCTGGGGCTCTGCCACAGTCTGCGTCCTCTCCATTCAGCCATTCATACACACACACACACACACAGGCAGATACTGGATAATCTAATATTCCATGTAGCCACCATAAACTCTGCTTGTCTCAATTACTTTGCTCCCCTGTCCAGTACAAACATGTACACCTACACTCATACATGAACAAAAGTATATGAACACTGATTTGCATATACAGATCCACAATAAACATCTATCCTAATGGAGTATCACTGCAATTTCACACAATAAATAGGTAATAAATGGTGTTTTTTTCCTCTCTTTTCTTTTACCATCCTAATCAGTGCAGCGATGGTGGATGAAATGATAATAAATGGGAACCATTAGAGGAATTACTGGCCATTAAGGGCAACAGAGAGTCACTGTACAGCACACCTGTCAGCTTGCCCAAATTGAAACAAATTACCCCCACCTCCGCTGCCTATTATGCAGCTAATGAGGATGATTTATTTATCATTATAATCCTAATTCATTCATTTGATCATCACTGGACTCCAATTTCCATGGCTACGATTACATCATTTCCTGTTTGTAAAAGCACGAGAAAACACTCAAGCTGTCAAGGTCAACCAGTGATCATACTTGGAATATTAGTTGAATTTAGTGTGTTTTGGTTGAATATAGTATTTCCTTTTCAACACCAACGCTATCCTTGTTGTATTCTGGCGTTATACTGTATCTTTTTCAGAGTATACTTTGTTGCCAGTAGTAATCCCACTGGACTCCTTTTTAGTGTAAAATATTGCAAATAAATCTCAGGAAGGAATAGTAAAATGTATGATACTAAATGCCTATTAATTTAAATTCAGCTGCATTACAAGCTATTTAAATGCTTTATGTTTGTCTCTTATCTATCACAAGCCCACTGCCCCCACTTTTCTGAATCTCATCAGCCTTAATTTAGCCACCAGATGTTTTATTCCTTCAAGGTCAATCTATATAACACTAATTTGACTCTCAAACTTAGCCCAATCACTTCAGGCCTGATTAGCTGACGCCACACTCCCTCCACTCACTCTGCTGTCATCTGGGCCACCAGGTCAAAGGAAGCAAATCCGGCGTTGACAAAGTTGTCACGGTAACGACTCATCTTGATGGCATCCAGCCAGTCCCCCACAGTGGTGAAAGTGGTATAGTCTGGCACACAGCGGTCAAGCAAGGGCTGGGATACCCTACATAGGGAGAATAAGGGAGGAAGGAGAAAGAGAAAGAGAGAGGGTTACGGTCGTCACTCTACTGCCTTTGCCAGGCCAACCTCACACCAAGCGCCCCAGCTGAGTGCCACCTCTCCACCTCTCCTCCTCTCCTCACCTTTTCTCCCCATGTAAGGAGTTGTGTGCAGGGGGATTGGGGGCACTTTATGACTGTGGAGAGACTTGCTGGAGGCTTGGCTGGTGGTTGCTGAGATGCAACTGATGTGACAAAGTGTCTCTGGTCAAAAAGCATATCCACTTACCTAAAGTTCTACCTATTTTGACTGTTCAGCATTGAATCTGTGACCAGATTTCATTTCTGTATAAAACATTACTACTGGCCATTGCTACAAAATCATAGCAACAAGATCAGCTTTCTTATTTTTAAAACCACATGAAACCACAGCCCTGGATGACACTCATCCTGTGTGTTGCTTCCTGTTCTTGTTGCAGTCAGATATGACTGTGCTAAGTGAAATCCAATCTGAGTTGTTGTATTGGGAGACCTCTTACAAATATGGCTTGCATCTCATCTGGGAAGATTGAAATCCATGTGGTTTTGCTGGTTGGTGTTGTGTTGCATGCGTGACCATAGCTTAACAAGCTGGCTTCACAGTACACATTGCTGTATTTAAAATACATAGTCTGCATGCATTTGAATGAATAAGCATATGGTCTGTCAGCACAAAAGTCTGGGTAGGCGAAAAGATGCATGTAATAGATTCCCACAGAGATGAAACTCCATCACTAGAAAACACTTCTTGACAAAGGAATAATATCCGAGAAATGTAAACACAGATATCTCTCATGTGTCTGCAATTGCTTGTAAGTGCTGAGTCAACTAACCTACATGCTAACAATAAGTGGATGGAATGTTTTATAAACTTGTGTGTTTCACTAAAAACATCTGTGTGTATGTACTATAAATGTTGAGCAATATGATTTATAATTATTAATTCTGGATTGTATTCCCTATACGAATGGATGTCCTTCCAAATACAATATCTTTAAGTGTGTTTTGCATGTTTTGGCACACCTGTTGACAGGTCAAAAGGGCTTTTCTAAAGGATAACCTAATCTTCTCTGATCAATGCTCCAGATAGTTAGGCCACCTTGGGAGTTTTAATAAAATTGTGCTACAACCGAGAGCAAGTAGAAGAACAAGTGGAGTAGAGGTGGAGGTAAAGGGGGCGACAGAGAGGTGCAGAGAGCTAGAGGAGCAGAAACAGATGAGGGAGTGAGCTCAGAGAAAGAACTCCACTGTCTCCTCTCCTCTCTGCTCTGTTGATCCCTGTCATCCTTTTTGATGGCATTAGATTCATTAACAATTTAAAGAGAAAGGAGGAAAAAAAAAGAGAAAAAGCGGAGAGAGGGGGAGTTAATAACAGCGATACAGAGGCTCCATTGAGCAGTGTAGATGGAGTGATTTTTAATAAGGCCTGTGCTTTGGAGCCTAGGGCCCCGGGCCGTTGTTAACGCCAAACTCTGGCTTCTCTTAATGGAGTATTGTTAGTCATTCTTCTCTAAAGTTGACTTCAAAAGGGTTCAGACAGTTGCTAGCCACATGTGAGCCTCAAGCAGAAACACAGCAGGAAAGCTGGGTAGTACTGTACAAGAGCCTGTGAGACAGCTACAAGCTGTGTCTAAATTCAAGGTCAGTGGCTGTCACAGTTTCTCCAAAAAGTTAGGTCACTGTTTTTCATTTTTAATGAGTGGCTACATTAATGTCTTCTGAGCGAGTGTTGCTTATTTATTTAGTGGAGGAGAGAATTTGTGTATTCATGAAATGAGTAGGATAAAACAGAAAGATAAGTCACCATCTACTGCCAGAAGCACTGTGTCACCCACAATGTTCTGCCCATTTCACTTTGCACCAATAGTGAAATATGCGCTTAAACTCTTAAACCCTATAGTCCACAAATTGAGAAAAATATAGTCATATTGCACATCAAATTAAACAGAAGAAACTGTGCTACAATCACATATAATTCATATTTACGCACACCAAACACAATTCCAGTGCCAACATCAAATACTAAAACCTTTTAAAGGCGGCCTAAAAAAGAGACTAGGACTTAACAGGTTAACATGTTTCACTTGCATACATGACACGCTTTCCACCAGACAGTATTAGCTAACCTACAATCACCCTTCACTGGCGACCAGGACGACAGTATCTTTGCTTAGTCCTCCCTTGTTAGATTTGGCAGCAGGAGGCCATCTCTCTGCTGGCCTGGTTAAAATCTCGTTAGTGGCTAATTAAAAGACGCTCCCATCTCTTCTTTGTATTGCCTTAATCGAGCTAATTAACCGCAGGCTTAATCTTCTAAGAACGTCGCTCTGGTGGCCAACTGAGACCCCAGTTTTCCTCATGAGCCCAACCCAGGATTGTCTGGAGCCCTCCCTCAAGACAGGAAGACCCCAATGGAGAGACAAATAGGTAGGTCACCTCTCTGTATTGCTCTATCTCTGCCACCTTATATCCTCCAATTTCTTTCCAAGAAACAGGTTGCAGAAAAAGGCAGATGTGACTTCACAGATCAAGCTACTTGTTCGTGGAGGAGTTGCTTTCAAGGCAGAACTCAGCAATGGTAATCTGGCTTTGCATAATAGCCCTGACTGCATTCGTGAGATCTGAAGTTGTATGCGAATAGCCTAGCACTTTGTGGAATTTTTATCGCTACATCAGAGTCACTTACATCCACTGTAACTATGAGGATATGGAATATTTGCTTAGTGAAAACCATTATCACGGTTGCAGTAGTTTTATTGAAAATTAAATTGGTTGGACAATTATCTCAGAGCTGAAAAATTGAGTTCATTCAATAAACTAATGACCTGTTACCATGATATATTACCAAGTCCAAAAGGTCTCATCCTATATATGACCTAAAAAAATGAGAACCAGAGATTTTTGGAAAGTAATTAACACTGATATCAATTGTGTAATAATTAGATATAACTGTCCTTTATGATGATCACTAATCCACCTAATAAAACTCAACAAAGACCTCCAGGGAAATTGAGACAACAGCATCTCATTGAAAGTTCATGTCTGTAATTGCCAGCTTAACAGGTCATAGTGTGTAAGGTAATTAGCATTCAAGATTGAATTTTGTGTTTCCACACTCCACATCTTCAACGCTATTTAAACAGCAACTAAACTTGCTCTGAACCTTTGCTCAACTAACTTTAATACTGAACTGATTGTGGCTGACATATCTTTTAGAATGATTATTGCTGCTTACCCGGAGGACTGTGTGCTGTTGGTGACCACCTTGAGGCTGGCAGCATTGCGGATAAGCTTATCCAGCGTTGCCACAATCTGAGTGAATTTTGGTCGCAGGTTCCTCTCTTTGACCCAGCAGTCCAACATGAGCTGGTGCAGTGCTGTGGGGCAGTCCATCGGAGGGGGCAGCCGATAGTCCTGCTCCACTGCGTTTATTACCTGAGGAAGGATGACAGAGAAATCACAATCACTTCTAATCCCCAGGAATGTCGGGATGGACAAAAGTAGATGAATTGGGGAAATGATGGAAGAGTCATAGATAAACAGGAAAAAGGCTTGGGGGTATATACAGCAGTGAATGCCAGAAAGACTGTCGTTGGTGGTTGTAGGCAGGTATGTGGAGAGAGTAATTCCTGAATGACAGCTGGAAGTGGCAGCTGCACTGTCTGAACTATTGTATTTTTCTAAAGCAGAGTTATAAAGATCTGAAGTAATAATATTATTTTAACATACAGTGTGTTCTCTGGTAATGCATGCACAATTCTGATTATGAAAAAATCTCATATAAGTGCTTACATCCTGATTGCTCATGTCCCAGTACGGCCGCTCGCCATATGACATCACTTCCCACATGACAATACCATAACTCCACACATCACTGGCTGAGGTGAACTTCCTGTAGGCAATCGCCTCTGGAGCTGTCCAACGAATGGGGATTTTTCCTCCCTGTGGATATGCGAATGAGTAGGTGAGCATGAAATACTGGAGGGATGGAGCACAAACACAGAGTCACACACATACGAGAGGGGGAGAGAAAGGGTGAGAAAAATAGAGTCCAACGAAACATCGATGCACAACACAAGGGTGCATGCAGTAGTACCATGCAAACACATACACAGGTTTGATTAGTAAGAGTTACAAAAATGATATTCACAAACAAATGAGAAAGTAAAAGGGCCACAGATTGTATTTTGCAACATCACTGTAGGCCTATCATGAAGGTGAATTACTTCAGTTTCGTGTGGCTCAAAGGTGCAGTCAGTGATGTGGGAAACGAGTTAGTAGCTGGTCGTTCATGGCGGACCAATTTTAATTATTTTACAGGTGACCTGCTTGTCAACTCAGCTTACAGCCTCAGTTGTCAAGCTAGTATGTTTGTTCTTTTTTTAACTTGTTGAAGGGAGCTGAAATGCATGCTGTCTCTCTAATTCAATTCAATTTTATTTGTATAGCACCAATCATAATTTCTGATTATCTCTAGGCGCTTCACAATTTGAGGCTGAGACCTTATAACTATACAGAGAGTAAACCCAACAGAGCAAGCCTAGGGCAACAGGGGGGAGGAAAAACTCCTTTTAACAGAAGAGAAAAACTTCCAGCAGAACCAGCGGCTCAGGGTAGGCCTCGACCGGTTGCTAAGCTACAGTTGCTAGCTCCATAGTCTTTTTTCAACTCCGCGAGTGAATGCATGAGCTTGTGCACTTATGAGGTTGTAAACTGACTGGCAGGTCACCTATCTAAACATTTACAGTGGTCCGCTAAAAGCGATCTGCTACTAGCTAGATTCCCATTGTAGACTGCATTTTTAACTAAATAGAATACAAATGTAGCAAGTGATCTTGCAGACTTTGAAGTCATATTTGTAATACCTACAAATATATGTAAACGTGTTTCAGAAATAAATGCATTTAGTTGGAAAAACGTTTTAGAATCCATGTAATATGTGGCGAAAAATGCCAAATGACCAACTAATGTGAAGTAACACCTATTCTGTACATGCATCACAGGATTTAATGTGTGAGCAGGACTAATATTAGTATAAAACTGATAATAATCCAATTAGGTTCATTTGGTCTTCTAACATTATTATTATTATTCAAGTTCTTTTATACAGACCAGTGTGGTTTTTCTTGTACCTGACAGTTTCGACTGCTCACCCAGGTATGAGAAAAACCACACTGACCTTATAAAACTGATAATGTCATGATGTTTTAAAATTACAGGTAGCACCTTTAAACATATATTACAAACACAAGTATATGTACAGAGATACAGTGAAAATCTATCTACCATCACTCACCAGTGAACTTGTGTAGGTGGGATCTGTTGGATCATCTTCAAGGAAGCGAGACAGGCCAAAGTCAGACACCTTACACACTAGATTACTGTTGACCAAGATGTTACGGGCAGCCAAGTCTCTGTGCACGTAGTTCATATCTGACAGGTACTTCATTCCTGCTGCGATACCTCGCAGCATGCCGACCAGCTGGATGACTGTGAACTGCCCATCATTGAGCTGGCAAAGAAAGGAGAGAATGAGGAAAGATTGAATTACAGGTCATGGCTGTGTGTTGAAACAATATGCTAGCCTCCTTTTTGCAGTGCCTGTCTTTCTGTTTTCAGTGTAATTTACTTCCTTTGCAACCTCCCTTATGTCCTCCTGTGTTTCATCTTCAATCACATTCCTCCTCTCCCAATTAGATCTTCAACTGAACTCTTTCTTCTAATGTATAATGTGAGTTTGGGGCAGTGATTCATTGGAGATGGAGCTTTTTGTAAATGTCACCTATTCCCTTGCCTGAATGGTGTGTTTATCGTATATATATGTGACAGTTTCTGCAGTAGATCTTATGAAGACCTTTAACAGCTACAAAGAAACTGAGATGACTAACAGCAGTATTAGCAGATTGCATGACATTATGAGCTTGATTTTTTTGTTCAGTATAAGTGTTTGCTACATTTTCTCACCCTTAAGAAAGAGTCAAGTGCTCCATTCTCCATAAACTCCGTCACAATCATCACTGGTCGACTTTTGGTTACCACACCCTCCAGGCGAATAATGTTGGGATGGTCAAACTGGCCCATGATGGATGCTTCGGACAGGAAGTCTCGTCTCTGACGGTCAGTGTAGCCCACCTTGAGAGTCTTGATAGCTACAATAATCTCCCGTCGTCCAGGCAGCTTGAGACGACCGCGGCACACCTCACCAAACTCTCCTATGAGAGCCCAGGTGGGAAAACCAGAGAGACAGCAAAAGAGGGGAAAATGGACAGAGAGAGAGACAGAGAGAGAGAGAGGGAAAAAGGAGAAAGGCATGATGGAACAGTGGAGGAGAGTGGGGGAGAAGAAGGGAGAGGGGACAGTTAACTGGTTAGAACCAAGGAGCAAGGGACGGATAGCAGGGGTGGGACGGGGGACTGCAAGGTAAACCAGGACTCTAGGCCACTGTCAGGAGATGGCGGTGATAGGAAGAGCATACAATGGCATTGTGCTGTTAAGCTATGGATTAAAAGAAATAGTATGGGGGTGTGAGGCTTCATGATTGAAGGTGGAGAGATTTAAGAAGCATGTTAAAACAAAAATACAATGTAGAAAGACAGGGTCGGGGTGGGGGGGGCTGAAGGGGCTTGAAAGGAATGGAGGGGTGAGGACAGGGGGATTTAGAGCTATGCTTCAGAGGGTCTGGGGTAACGGGAGCAGGATGAAGAGATAGGTGGAGAGAGGAGCTTTGGGGTTTTGGGAGTTGTGGACATTTTACGTTTAGAGTCTACACCAAGCGTGTGCAAGAGGAATTAGGCAATGAGAACAATGTGCGTCAAAATGGATGCACAAGTGGTATGGTGAGGGGAGTCAGTGGACAGAGGGCAGAGATGGAGTAATGGAGGGATGGATTGAGGAAGGGGTAGAGCAGAGGAGGGGGACAAGGAAGACAGGGATTGAGGGCTTGTCACTTTCAAGGCCAATGCTGGAAGCGACGGGTTTCAAGTAGTAGCCTCAGTAGTAGAACAGCTGTCGTAGCAGTAGCAGTAGTATTGGTAGTAGCAGAAGCAGTAGTAGGGACTCCCATCTCTGCCTTCTCAACGTCCTCCATTTTTGCTCAGATAAAATGCTACAATGCTCAACCTTGGCAAAGTCCTGCAGCTTTTGAGCAGAGATATTACTATCAAATATATCAAGTACATTTAATAATTCACAATGTTGGGGAGGGTTTCTAAAGGAGACAAGACAACCACAGTGTGAAGGAAGTGCTAGGAACAGGGATCAAATAAAGTGATGCCTTTGATAAAAGATTTTCAGTGCACTAAAACTGGGCAGGGTCAAAAAAGCCAATCCTGGACTGGAATACCTTTGGTACGGCATACTACGTCACTGCAGAATTAACTGTGAGATTTAATTGTAAGGCACGCTCCTTGGAAGATTATCGCGTCTGCTTTGTACAGTACAACAAATTGGTCCAACTACAATCTTGACAGCAAAAAGTAAGTTTAAAATAGATAAATATCATAATGACAGCCCAAGAAAATAAGAGAAAAATCACACCTGTGCACTTGGAGAAGTTTAAAAGCACTCAGTGAGAATACACCCTGACGCAGCATATTTGTTGTCAAGTATGAGAGATGAGTAAGCTTTAAAGGGACTTATCTGCAACTACACAATATAAACTGAACCATTTCTTCCATTCCAGGATTGTGTTTATTTTAACAATGAAGGTGAAAGAGTCCATTTCACCACAAAGACACTACAGCTATTCTGAATGCACATGGCATAGATGACAACATAAGGGACTTGTGAAGTCAACTTAAGTTAAAGACAACATAGCTGGAATTGCTATGCACTCAGAAGAGTGCTGAGGACATCTATAAGACTAGAAAGGGGTTCCTAACAAGTGACAGGTGAGGTGAGAAGGGGCAAGAAGAGGGCTAGCGATGAATTGAGTGAAAGTACCGCTTGGTGTGAAGTCCTCTAATGGTATGGCCTGGAGGTGACTAGCAGTCTTCCCCCTGTAGCTCAGGAGCTTTGGTGGGTTACCTGCGCCAATGACCTCCTCGATCTTCACGCAGGAGACGTCAATTTCCTTTGCAAACTCGCGGACTGCCTCGTTGGGGTCTTCATAGGTGAAGGGGTCAATGTAGACCTTCATTCCCGGCGTTACTATGGGGGATTCAGTGGCAAGAACGGGAAAGTGAATTGATGCGGCCAGGCCAAAGTTCAGAAACACATCTATATTTAACAGGAGGATTACTTGTTTTGGTTTGCTCATAAAATTCCATTCTATTTCCATTTCATGTTATACAAGCTGTGTTTAAGAATGCAATCCCTAGGTTGTAACTAGTATAATGCATTGAAAAACCACTGGTTGTGATCTGTGCATAATGTCAAAAGCAGTGCTATGTCAGTAAAGAAACTTACTGTATTGCTGCAGTTTCTCTGTATACTCCGACTCTGAACCATTTCTTTGCTTTCTGTTGAGAAAGATTGAAAACACAAAATGAATCACTTGGACGCTACATGATATGGTGCAAGCAAATAAGACCAAAATAGAGAACAGGAACCTTAATAATTTCTGCAGAGATGTAGCCATAGTGTGATATTGCTGTGTGAAAATGCTTTGTCTTTTTGCAATAGAAGCAAAGTATACACTGCAGAAAAAGACTGTATCACTGCCTAGTTGCACAGTGAGTCTTATTTTGGAGACAATAACAGGAATCTAAACAAAATAATGCCACATTATTGTCTGAAGGAGCAAGTGAAAGCTATTCGCTTACAGTAGTACCAGCATGGTCAGCACAGACACACTCAGGCTCAAACAGAAAATTCAGCTGTCTTACATTCATTTTCTTGTACACATTACTGTTGATGCCATTCAGTATGCCCCTTGTTCTCGTCTCACCGACTCCTGCTTCAGCGTTGTCATTTGTCTTTCTCTCCTTATCTATTTCTCATTTCTCTTGTCTCTCATCCCCACATTTCTGTTTATGCCCATTTCTCCCTATGTTTTTCTTCGGCACATGGATAAGGGGTGGGCAGGGGGTACACCGACGATGACAGAGAGGGGGGCTGGGATGTTGAAATTACATGTTAATGTGCTTCCTTTGTTGTCTAACCAGTATCCAGGGCAATAATACCCGTTGGTGATTTGCATCTCATTTCAAATTCTAATTTGGTTTCCGGAATATGCCGAATCTATGTTTTGTATTTTTACTACTTTCTCCTTCTTCTTCGTCTGTGGCAGTCAGAGCAGTCAGAGCCAAGACCTTGAGAGAAGCACAATGTAGTGGTGTGAAAATAGAAGGGAGCGAACAAGCAAGAGGGAGAAGGAAAGAGGGGGGGAGCTAGGGAGATTATTATTCAGTCTACCATGACCGATGCCCACGCTTGTCAGACACTGCCTGAACTGGCTTGTGGAGGGTACCCAGTGGGCGGCAGTCAGCAGTGGGTGCCAACCTCTCACACATCCATACTGTGCACACATGCACACACTGCATTTGCTGCTTGACAAATGAGAACTACAGGGATAAAGGAGAGGTTAGACCCAGCTGATGCAAAGTCAGACTTCTTGAAAGGTGTGAGCAGCACTTCACATCTTCCCAGTCAATCGGGCCCCATAGACAAGGGAACATCTGGGTTCATTGTGGTCAGGGAAATATGCAGTTGATTCTGAGCGCTGGGCCATGAGGGCAGTTCTATCAGGCCCAACAGCTGCTCCACCATCCTGTGTCCACTGAGCATGCAGCATTTCGGCCAAGGCTGTTTAGTATTCACAGATTCAGGAGGCTAATCTGGCATTCAGTAGCTTCACAGGTGGTACAGCAATCTACCGAGACTGTTTTGGGCTAGATTGTAGGACATGCAAAAAAAGCTGACATTTGAACCAATCTGATTTTTTTCGCAACTTGGAAGAAACATATTGTCTACAAGCAAGTAATAGTTCTTGCTATTTGTATGGATTCTGTTGGATGCATACAATTTCCTTATTTTGTTTCAATATCACTAATGATTGCCATGTCCAGTTATCATAGACAACAGATGAATATTTGACATGTTAAGAGTAACTATAGTCTGACCTGAGGCAGACAATAGCAATGACCACAACAGCAATGATGAAAACCAAAGTAGCAGTAGCTGATCCCACGATGAGTGGTAGCTGCTCTTGCCAAGTCTTTGGTGGGTCAGCTAAGGGGGCAAAAAGAAAAAAGTTATTTTGAGTGCTTGTCACAAACATACACCCACACTGACTGCAATCAATGTGTATAGCCTAAGACCATTTGTCTTTGTCTGCCCCTGTCTGTAAGTCTAACACTTGTATGACTGTTACTCCTACTTCTGAATTGCATGCTTACATAACTGAAATATTGCTACTGTCTTCGTCAGTATGTACTGAATGCATTGAGATGAACAGATACAAATCAGGGATAAACAGATGAAAAATCTATTTGAAAGTTTTGACACAGCACTGCTACCCTGCTGTGCAAAATATCCCAATATAACTTTACAAATAATACATTGTAAGAATGAACATACTTTGCAAATTTGTGCTGAAGTCAGCTGGACTGCTGTAACGGCCATACCCAGCCACTGTTCGGGCGCGGACCTGTACCACATATGGCGTACCAGCCTTGAGTCCTTCTATGCGGGCGTTACTCCTTTGGGCAGTCATGGTGTGGGCAATGGCCTCACCCTGATCCTTTAGAAAGAGAGATGTGGTGAGTGATTAAACAGTACGAAACAATGGGTTTCTATACTTACTGATTTTTTAATTCGTTTTCAATTCCCTGTCAAGGCTGATAAATCTAATGGTTGAAATGGGTGAAAAGAAATCATGAGAAAGTAACCAAGGGAAAATGAGAGTGGCAGACTGCATTTAGATGTTTATATGTTATATGTACTGTACGTCTATTTAGTTAGTGGACACGGCAGTCTGATATACTTTACAACCATTGCCTTTGTTGTTTTTCTTAAGCAAATCCAGTTACATCCTTATTTGTGTTCCTGGAAAGAAGCTACTGAATCTCTCTAAGATTCAGATTGAGGGAGAATGTTGGAGCCAAGAGAGAGAAATAGAATTCCATGGGGGGAACATGGGAGAAAAAAGAAAGGAGGAAAGAGATGACTAAGTAGAAGAACATCATCACACATACAAAAATGAGAAATCCAATGTATTTGCACTGCTACCATGTGTTTTTCAACTGAGGCATTATTTTCCATATTTACAGAAACATACATGAAACAGAGAGTTTGAGAGTCATTGAATTGGATTGAATTAGAGGCATTGACTTACACTGCTGCTTACCTTCTCATGGTACTTAATCTCATAATCCAGAATGATTCCGTTTGGCTTCTCTGGAGGCAACCAGGACAGGCTCATGGTGCTCGCTGTGGCCGCCATCAGGTGAACTGTTGGCACTGCAGACGGTGCTACACATGATAGACAAAGAATGGAAAGTTAGTTTTATGTATCAAGTATTTTCATCTTCCTTGTGTGACCCACAAGACCAAATCCAGTCTTAAGCTATGGCTTTGAGACAAGCTTTGGCCACTGGCTAGTATGCAGAACCATTCTCCACTAAAGCTCATATTGTCTCTCTCAGAGTCCTTGGGGAAGCAGAGACATCTAATTCTCTCGTGACATGACAGTAAAAGTGCAAAACTGATAAATGGTAATATCTGGTACATGTAGTTCCACTCTACACCAACTGTGTGCAAGTGTACAATAGCAAATGAACAAATCTAGATACTTCACATATTTGTATAGTTGCTGAATGGTTGCTACATTTTTGATTTTTTGAAAAAAGTAGATTTTATTTACATGATTATGTCCTCATAAGTTACCACAGTGAGTGAGTGAGTACATGCCATAACCACAGTTGAAAATGTGCTCATATCATATAGATTGCAACGTTGAATCGATGAAAGCAGGCCTTGATGTGTGAACGAACACATTTGTAGAGAAGCATAAATTACACTGGCAAGCCACCCACCTAAGTTTTTCATGCTATGTTCAAATGTGCCTATTAACAGCCAAGTGATGTCTGTTTCCCTGTCTCCCTTTCCTCTTTTTCTAAGTTTGGGCTTGTTATGACTTACTTATTCCTTTCTGCCTACTCCATCGCTTTTGTTTCACAACCTCAACTATGTATCTGCAGTTAAGGTACTAAATAAAATTTCTCATTTTCCTACATTCACAATGTTGTCACTGATTTTCTCCTGTTTCTGACATTTTATTCACCTTTTTCACTTTTCATTTTTTCTTTTTACCACTGCAGACTTCTATCAACACCATGTCTTAGCCTGTCTCCTTTTCTTCATCCCTTCCCCCCTCACTCTCCCCATTTTTTGTTGAAAGCTTTTTAATCCCCAGTTTTCAGTTCTTTGATCCTCCCCTTGCATTTCCTTTCTCCCTTTGCTGCTTAAGTTTGTGGCTAGACATCCTTGTGTTTCTTTCCAAACCTACCCTTTCCTGCCTATTTCCCAACACTACCAGCCACATCCACCAAGGCCCTCCAAGCCCCTCTTTCTCCCTGAGAAGACAATGCTCCCTAGGCAGATCCCCTGGTTACTCTGGCCAGGGGGATTAGGGGCCCTCCTCTGGAAGAAGGAGCAGTTGTAACCATGGAGGTAGCCTCTGGAGCTTATCACCACCCTTGTATTTATTTTGGTTCTTAAAAGGTGAATGCTTATGCAGGGATGGTCTTGGGACTACACCAGGGGATAATCTGATCCATCTGATGCTGTCTTGCTCCCTTCTTTTCCCTTCTCTTTTTTCAAATCGACCTGAAGTAACCCCAGGATAGACATTGGTCCCTGTCAGCCCAGTGCTGGATCTTTTGCAAAACAATGGGAGTCTCACTTGGGGCCCTGTGAGTCCTTTGGATCCTACAGTCACAAACAGAAGGCATTTTTGAAAACATCTTTAAGAGGCAGGAGACAGAGGTCAAAGGTGAGGAAGACAAGGCCATGGAGAGAAAAAGAAATGATGGGGTATGGAGCAATAGCTAATCTAAGAGGTGTGTCTAAGCCTGCCGAAAGAGCAAACTTAACTTTGTGACTAAACACATCCAATATGTAAGAGCCCTGGAAACCAAGTCACAAGAGTAAAAAAGAAGTGTAAGTCCCATAGCAAACCCATGCATAAAAAGTGCCATGTTTCACTCCAGCTGAGTTTCATTCTTCTGTGCACAAAATGTATATACTATGTATTATCTTGGCAATGATTGCTACATTGGCCTACTTATGGCTCTTGCTGTGGGCTGTAGGAGTGGTGGGTTGGAAGCTGTGGGCAGCTAGAATACTGGAGATGCACCACTTTCAATACACACTGCCTCGATAATGCTATTTGCAGGCACTGTTAGTACTGAGCATGCTGTGGGTGTGAAAAAGGTTTCTCTCTAAGCTCATTCAGAAGATCTCCTTTCTAAGACCCTGCTCAAAAGGAAAATATGTAACATACTCCTACAGGCATAGAAGAAATTGATCAGCTCTTCTTAAGCCTAGAACGCACTCTTTGACATCCTTTTGTCTATTTTACAGCCTTTGACACTGTGCCTACAAGTTCCCTATTGATCGCTGACAGGACAGGTAGCCACATGGTAGAACTTACCAGCCTGATTCGTGGTGATGTTCACTGCAGAGAACTGAGGTGTATACGGACTCTTGTTGGAGACACCATTGACTGCCTGAATCTCAAAGCTGTATTGGGTGTGGGCCTGTAGGTTCCGGACTGCTACCCTGCGTTGGGTAAGGCCCAGGTGGCGTGGTGAGATGTCAACATTGTCGTCACAACGTGAGCACATTCCCCGCTCAGGGAGGCATTTTTTACAAATGACATTGTAGAAGATGTCATCTCGTCCGCCTAAGTCACGTGGCTCACTCCATTCCAGCACCAGAGAGGTTTCATTGACAATGGAGATGACACTCCGTGGTGCAGAGGGAACAGCTGCAAATGGAGGGTAAACCGTGTTTAAGATGAAGGAAATAGGTTTGGAATGAGAATGAATATAATCTCCATGCACAATAGGTGTAAAGAAACTTGTCTTGGTGATAGAACAAAGACACACTGACAATAGATAGAGATTCATTCTGCAATACACAGTTTACATATCAATATACACATATGCATCCATTATTTCCTTGCTGCTATCAACACGATTCATGGCCCAAGATTTTCCCCTGTGCTGTGGTACTAATACATTTTTCATGCCTTAACTAGAACATTTTATTCTGATCCACATAACAAGAGACTGTTCCAGCAGTTTTTCAGAAAAAAAGGACAGAAGTTCAAATTTGAATTGCATGCTCACTTCTCCTGTATGTCTCTGTCCAAAAAGTGCCGCGAGGACAAATGAGACAAACTACTGGCAGAGCCTTGGTGTTACTTATCCAATTAATACAGCCTTATCTCTCATTGCACTGTGGTAGAATCAGCCCTCCATCCCAGCAACAGAAAAAAGATCTTCTCCTCACAAGTGAATAAATTGTCTCCCGCCTGTGCATGCATGCGAGAGAAATTCCTCTACTTTCTGCTGCCCGTAAAACCCTGATCACATCTGGGAAGGCAGTTGGGGAAAGGGGTTAGGCGATAACACTTTGGATAACGTTGGGAAAGCAAGCAGATTTGTTTGCTATGCAAGAGGTGTGGTGAGAACGAACCTCTGCAGGCTGATAAAAGTACAGAATTAAAAGAAGGAAGTTTACCAGAACATCCACCTGCCCTCTGCCTTATCACCTTTCAAGAGTTTTTGTTTTGTGGCCACCATTACATCTCGGCATTATCTCTCTTTACATACGATTGGTGTGATCGTATTTAATATTTCCTATATGATGTTGAAACATGTGAAAGAGATAGATGTCACTTACTGGTGCAGGGAGAATCCGGAGAGTCTGTGTCTGAGCGGTAGTAACCATTTCGACAAGAACATACACTAGCTGCTCCTGAGCTGGCACGACTGTTGGCTGGACAAGGCAAGCAGAAGCCATCCCCCTGCTTGGACTTGAAGGTACCAGGGCTACACGCTGATGACAAAAGAAAGAGAGAAGGAAAGACACACTATAAGCATTTTAAGTTGTTAGTGTGACATTTTGGCATGAATTTACCAGAATGATGCAAACATAAACAACTGAAAACCCATAACTAGCCTTTATAACTTTATGGTTGAATTTATTGTTTATTGTTTCTGCTCACTGGTAGATGTGAATGACATTAATGTAGTTGCTGATGTGTTTACATGCACACTCAAATTGTCTGTTTTTGTTCTCTTAACCCTCATGTCCCCTTTTCCCCAACAGTTATGTCTACGTAGAGGAAAAGGAAGCTGGTTGTTTGTAGTTGTTTGTAGTTGTTTGCATAAACCTATGCTCACATGAAGAGACTGTAAAAACCAAATTCTGCCTTTTATAAAATGCATAAAAAACATACACTGACTGAGCCAGAGAGTCACATATGCCGCTTGCTGATGCGTGTTTTTGGCACAAAAAGAGCAAAAAACATGTCTGTACACAATCACACACTAACACTCACACATCACTTGTACCTTAGTTCACCTCAGTAGACTATTTTCAAGTAGATCTACAATACTGTTCAAAAGTTTTAGGAAACTTGGTTTTGGTATTTTAGGAGACTAAAATGACCATAAACATACATTTCTCAATCACAGTATAACCAGAATACACATAAACATTTAGGTGCAGCCTATGATGTTGGGAATTTAGATCTTAGCTAATCATTTGTAGTGGTCTGCTGTAAATGAGTATACAGGCAACCTGTCAGCCAATTCGGCCTACAACATCATAGGTGCACAAGCTCATGCGCTCACTCACTGATCTGTAAACAGTCATCGTGGTAGCTATTACGTAGTTAGCAACTATATCTTATCTAACCACAGGATGACTGACGACAGACAGCCTGTATTTCAGATTCCTTCAACATCTGGTTCAGGTAAGAAAAGAACAGACATACTAGCCTGACAACTGTGAGGTTGTAAGCTGTGTTGACTGGCAGATTGACTGTTTAATCATTTATATCGGTCCACCATGAATGACCAGCTAAATGTTAGTTTCCCAACATCATAGACTGCACCTTTAAGCCACAAGATGCCAAATTAGTTCACAGTCATAATGGGCATATAGTGAGGTTGCAAAATACAATCTGTTCACTATGAACAATCGGCTACTAGCTAGTTTGCCAACATCCTAGACTGCACATTTAAGAGTCAGTATTAAATCTTACCTCCTTTTGCACTAAAATTTTGAACTCTTTGGGGCCAAAATTATGAAACCTCATGATTTCATTCAGAAGATTTCATTCAACACATGTCAATACTGTTTGGGCTACATTTTGCCACAGACGTCACACCAAATATTGATTTTTGGTTGCTGAAGCGTTTTAATTCTTATTTTATGTGTTTATACTGTGCACATATAATAGATAACACAAGACAACAAACCCAAGGTGCCTAACACCTCCTGGATACGATAATGATTTTCCCCTTTCGTTTTTGTCACATGAGCACCTTCACAAACTACTGCCCTCAATGCAGCTTGAGCTTTACTTGTTGAATAAGGGAGGACTAGCTAATCAGATTAAAACAGTGCTCCCCTTTGAAAATGCCCTATCTCCATTTATAGTTGCTGCTTGGAAGTTTATAACTCTACTGATAAGTGGTAGGATTGAGACAACATCGGCACTATGATCCTGAACACTTTGGCGGGCTCCATATCTATGATAAACTGTCTCGTTAAAGATGAATGAGCTTGCCGTTGTGCTTAATAAAAAAGAGAGCAGGTAAGAGCGGCAAAGTTTACAGGGGCCGGGTGATTAACCGACCCACTGGCACATTCCCTCCATGATGTCAAGGACACGCTGCTATGTTTGTCTGGCTGAATGATAATTATCGGCATGACTTCTTGGTTTGTTTTTTGCTTCCAACTGAAAACAGCCAAGGTTGGAGGTCAGGTCTACAGTGGAACACTTCCTGCCTGTGCTGTTTCCCAGTTCTGAAAGTTCAATATTAGCACGAAACCACCAGTTGATGGCAACGTGTACATTGAAGCTAAGGAGTGTTTGTTCTTCCACCATTAATCAGAGTCATCCACACCGATGGCTAACAGGAAGACCTGCTCCATCAACAGATAAGAAATCACCTTTTTGGCCAGATGGGAAAACAGCTTCTTGGTTCACATAACCAGGGATATTTACAATCTAAAGAGCCATTTTTGGACAAAAAATAAAGCCACAAAAATACTCAGACCCTTTATGTACCACATTAAATATTTCATGTTTTAGCTGTCAACATGTTAACACCGGTTTGTTACTATCATAGCCTTTTTTGTTAATTTTGTTATATTTTTGTTTTGCTTTTTTCAAATTTAGCTCATTTCCTTGATGATATTTTTCATTTTACTTCAGTGTAGTGATTCTTTTGGGGGGTGGGGGGGGTTGGGGTTAGGGTTCTTCATTATTTTCTTCATTTTCTGCATTATTTGTATCAGTTTTTTCTTAATTTTTGATTGTGTGCATTGTATTTAATTCAGTTTGATTTTATTATAATGTGTTTCTTCCACCACTGGACAAAGCCACAGGAGCCACTGGGGAGGGGCTTAAGAGCTGCAGGTTGCAGATGTCTGAGCTAAACAAAGTAAGTTATGAGGAATTTCAAATCTCACAGGGATAAGTATTGGATTTTCAACGTTAGCCTGATGAAATAGGTGAAAGGAGCTGTACCAGTAAAGAGGCTTTTTTTCAGGAATGGGTTGAAAGTGCTGATCAATCACTTCCAGTGAGTAAAGGGGTCATCCTCTTTCTTTCATCCATTTCCCCTTAGAGGAACAACTAAAGATTGAGCAAGAAAAAAAGACAAGGGGGTAGAAAAAAAAAGGAGAGGTGGAAGAGGTGCAGGCATAGAAAATGCTAATCCTGCAGGCACTTTTCCCCCTCTTTCTCACTCCCCTGTGTCTTATCCTCTCATGCAGAACATAGAGCTTAAGGAACTGATTAGAATGTATGCTGAAATTGGAAAGTGTGGAGCATGAAAAAGAAGAGTAAAGAATATTGGGATTGAAAAATGGTGCTGCAAACGAGTGAAAAGGCAAAACAGGCTCATCAATTAATATTAATGTGAACATCTTTACTGTAACTCTGGTGGTGTATTAATAAGAGCAATGGCCTTCAGAGGGAAGAGAGTGAATGGGAGAGGCAGAGACAGGGAAAGAAACCGTGGTGGAGCTGGGGGAGTTAGTTATTCGATGTGGAAACAAGGACAGAAAGGCAAAGAAAGGAATAGTTACAGTAAAATGATGAGGAGAAAAATCTATTGAATAAAATATCTGGAGGGGTGAAAAGGTGAGGGACCAAAGGTGGAACGATGTGGGAGCAGGAGAATGGAGGGAGATTTATCCCTTGTGGGTTCCAGCGGAGCTTGATTAGAGAACATTTTATCAGGGCCCAGTCGCCAGGGCTTTAACCTTGAGCTGCCAGGAACAAACAAATGAGTTTTTAACCGCATACACCTTGCTTTAGATTTACTGTTCACTCTCTCTCTTTCTCTCACACATATTCCTCCCAGTGGCGAGCACTAACTGAATATTGAGGGACTGCCACAATATGACAGTGTAAAGATCCGCCTAGCCTCTTTACCCTGTCTGTCTCTGCTCAAAAGAGAAAGATGAGCCTCCAGAACCCAGGCAGCAAAGGTGACATGCAAAATGTGCACCAATGTTCATACACAGACACCTTGCAATCAACCCCGCTGATCAATAACCCTGCCTCATGTGTTCTCTCATTCTACTTGCTTCCATTTCCCCTACACACCCTAAGCCTAATTTTACACCCCGTAACCCCAAACACACACTTTTCCATCTATCCTTTCCCTACTCCTGCTGTCACTGCACTCCATTTAAGCCAAGACCTTGCTGTTTAAATTCACCTTGCTCTCAACCTCTGTGAACCCATCATGTTTCCCATCCGACCTGAAACCATCATAGGGGCTCCCAGCTCTCATAAACAGACAGCCTCCCTTGCATTTCCATTTATTTAGCAACCAGCTGCCAGGCAAAACTGAGGTCAGAGGAGTGAACAGCCGCCTGCTGACAGTGTCATCTAGAGTGTATTATTTTACCTTGTAGTCACTGGATTAATCTGTCAAAGAAAACACGACACCTAAATGGCTCATAATAATGTGGCAGCTGAGCAGGCTAGTGAAGTAGGCTGTAATCTGTAAAAAATGATTTCATCTCTTTGATAATTTGTCCAATTATAGTCGTGCATTTTCCAGCATGACTTACTACACATTGTAATTCACTCAGCATACAAACATGAGATACTTTGCACCTAAAATGCAAACGTAATGCAATTCTTTAGCAGTAAAAAGATACATTATTGATTGTGCTTGCATATTGTGCATCCTACCAAAGCATGCATCTATTATTTGTAATGCTGATAAATTTATCCAGTTGCTGTGGTAGTAAACACATACCTTGACACTGGGTCTCCTTCATGGCTGGTTCGAAACCCGCCGAGCAGGTGCAGGCCCCTACGGGAACCATCCATTCCCCATCTCCATTGCAATAAAGCTTGAGTGGTACAGACACCTCCAGTGCATTGGGAACACATGTTCCTGGAGCAATTACCAAAGAGGTTGCCTCGGCTCCTGTTGCAGTCTCTGGAAAAACGGCAAAATTGGCGATTGTGGTCGAGCATTTCTTATAAAACACCCTCACTGAGATGAGTGACATGCAGGCACCAAGGTCCTGGAAGGCCAAGTAGAAGCCAGCCTTAGACAATGGCCCAAAACTTCGGACTTTAGTGTTTACTCGACCGGATTCGAGCATTGTAAAGCTCTCATCTGGCGCAATTGTGTCCACTTTCACATAAGGGTTTTCCATCCAGAAAGGGCTGGTGGCTGTGGCTGAGTCAGAGTCAGACTCATAATAGAAGAGATTGAAGGTCTCTTTACATGAACCTGGGATGTTAGGAATGCTGTTGCAATCACGCACAGTGAATTTCATCTCCACATATACACGCAGCACATCCTTCCGTGGAATGAAGTCACTGCGTAGCCAGTTATTCTGGTTGAGCTCGCGAACATTGCAGACTTGATATGTCCGGATGGGGTTCATGGCATCATCATAGCCACTGACCTCTTCCCACTGCAAATGAGAGAAATTGAGAAATAGTAAAACATTCAGACTGTCTGGAAAACAAGCATATTCATGGAATTTGGTTTACTTCATGCTGCTGACATGTGAGATGTCAGAACGCATTACATTCAAAAGACTAGAGCGTAGACCAGCAGCTTAGTTTCTCTTCATATCATTATCATACCACTATAATTTGAACTTATGCTTGTTTCCCCCTTAATGTTATTGCAAACAAAAGTAATATTCTTACATTTATTGATGATTGGATTCTGTGACCATGAAATCCTTCCATTAGCATTTGAAATCACATACATATTATTATTAGTTCAAAAGTTATTCATGAGAAATAATATTTCCATAATGGCGGTTTTCTTCTGGATCTAGCTCTGTAAATGTTGAAAATACATCAAATCCATGGGCACATTACTGAATCAGCAGACCTTCCAGTACAATTTGGTGTCAATTTCATGTCGATAGCTTTATTTACTACCTTACAGTAGTTATTTTTCCTCAACCCTGTAAGTGTAAGCATTCTGGATCACCATTGCCAGAATATCGCCCATATGCGGATCAAACGTTGCGGTTTGATAGAATCTATTATGGTGTTATCCCATGTTTTTGGCTACATTTTCTGGGTGTTATTTGTGGTGTTACAAGGACAAATTGTGAAGAATCCTTTAAAAATTGTCTGGATCCAGATAATGATCCAGATTGCTCCCACAATTTAATCAATCGGTCCATGTGCCATAAATGACTTGTCTGGAAAATTTCATCCAAATCTGTTCGTAACTCTTTGAGTTATGTTGTGAACAAACAAACACAAATAAATCAACTTCTGCCGGCAAAAACATAACGTCCTTGGTGGAGGTAGAAAAAGGAACTTGGCAGAGATTACAAACCAGAGCAACAAAAGCAAAAGGAAATCTTTTTATTCACTTTCTCTCTTTTACGTCTTATCAAAATTCATTTCCTTGCTTTTGCCGTGTCACGCTTTTCATCTCTGGTTACTTTTCATCTCGGGTTACTGTAGCGAAAAGCCAGGGACATGGCCAGCAAATTCATCACAATTACAGCAAACTGTCACCTTCTTACCACAGCATGTTTACCTCATATCTGTTTGGAAATAGCAGGCACATTACTTCACAACCAATTACACTTCAATTACAGTGCAATGATCGCAACGTCCTGTAATAAAGACGGGGAAAGGCGCTGGTTAACCTTCATGCTTTCTGTTTTTACACGCCTCTACATCTTTCAGTGCTACAAGAGTACCCAGGGGATGAATTACTAAGGATAAAATGGGATTATTTTTTTTCTAAATCATGATTACTAGCTTCATTAAATAAGCACCAGCAAAGTAGACTGTAAAAGATTTAGTATGTGACACTCTAATCTAATGCATTTTTCAATCTCGAATTAGGACACACGATTAAATCATTTAAAGTCATGTAGGGATTTCTGTATGTGTGTGTGTGTGTGTGTGTGTGTGTGCAATCTGAGAGATCTGATTCCCTTACCTAACAGCCAAACAGAATGCACTGTTTTCATTTTAGTAAGTCATGTCCTGGAAAGTCTATTTTGCATTGCATCCAACACAGGGAAGCATAAGTGTTTTGCATTTTATTGCTCTACAAGGACCTATCAGGAAATAATTTAACAAACAAAGCAATGATAACATAAACTAATAATAAAGAAGTGGTATTAACTGATTAAATCACTTTAAATTGAAACACTAAAATAAAAGATTAAAGTGCCATGTGCATCTTATGTTAAGGTTGCATGTGTGACTGGCCAAGCAAGATTGGACCTGATGCTGGAGTCAAGGTTAGACAAATCAGACAATGAAAGCTGTGCGTGTCTTCTGACTGTCTTTACTGCACCATTGTTTCACTCACATCATTCTCAAACAGACACCTAGCTCTTGGACACTCAATGCGGTGCTGGCTTGCTACATCCACATCTAAAGTTAAGTTTGATTTTTGATTGCAGAATACTTATCACCTAGCCCTTGTACTAACCAAAGACTGTAGTGCATGGGTCTTAAATGTCATGGCAAATCAGCGAATTAAATGCCTGTGCTTGCACTCTAAGGATTAAAGTTTGTCTCGGAACATTGGTCAGACTCGCAACTCTGGCAAGTGCTGTTGCAAAAAAAGAAGTCACTTGTTTTCATATGAGCCTTGAGCATCTTAATTAAGGCTGTGATATGGATGTGGTAGAGACAAGGCTATTCATCCAAGACCCTGGAGGCCATAAGGGAGGCATAGCTCAGCCATGGAATTAAAACGATGGCCCAACAAGAGGCAGCGAGAAGGAAGAAGCGAACAGAGGGAATCGATAATCACCAGCCAGGTCAATGAGATGGCTAAAAGCATGAAGTGTCAATGAGTATTTAGTTTAGTGTAATAAATCACCCACTGCAAGAGAGCGATACAGCCATGAGTTTGTGGGCATGTGTATGCAGTTGTGTGGATATGCACTGTGTGGCTGTGTTTTATATATATATATATATATGTAGGTGTGAGTTTGTTTGAGGATGTGGGGAGGACATCCCACAAGACATGCACCAGTGGCTAAGTCCTTTGGATGACTGCCAATCAAACCTGTCATGTAAAAAATGGTCAGATTTGTTGGCATTGATTTTCAACAAGATGATTATTACACAAGTTGCAAGCTCCTCACTTTTGCCTTTGTCCTCTTCCAATCAAAGCATTACATTTTACTTGTAGATGACAATGAGCAATGCTTCTAAGATACACTTTTGCATTGCTTGATTGTTCAAAACGCAGGTGAACGTTACGTGGTTTTGTAATATTTCAGAAAATCATTAATCATTTGAAATGAACTCAGACTGCACATTGGGAAAGTAGATTGCACGGCAGGGGTTCCTTGGAAAGTTTCCATGTATATTTCAGTAACTTTTTTCATTGAAAAATACATGCACTTGTCCAAGTTTCTTTAGCTTAAGCTGTTAATGTGTGGATGTAGTCATAGCAATAAAAATGTATTTATTTATTCATATATTATTATATTGTGGTTAGCTAGAATATGTTCCCTGTGGCTGATTTTGACATTTTAGCTTGTTCATAACATATTTGGGCATGTATGCTTCCTGTGAAACATATTTTAATATCAGTGCACTAACAATAGTTAGCGTCTACAGGTAGCTCAGTACGGAAAACCCTGTGGGTGCCATTCCAGGCCTGTTATGATGTGGAATTACCCTTGATGTCCCATTTATTATGGAAGAAATGCAGTACAAAGACAATGCAGAAAGATATTCTGTGAAGATGGGCGGTCCAGGCAAGACAAACGCAGGAAAGAGAGTTGTGTGTAAATGCTGAAGTCTGACATACACGCAGTTCCCGGGTTACGCGGAACTCGGCCTACGCCAATTTCAACTTTACGACGCCTGAGTTTCGTCCACCAATTTGTCTCCAGTCGCCATGTAGTGTAGAGTGTCTGTGTTTATGCTACATAATTTTCTGGTATCCTTGCTTTTTTCACCCTCCTTTTTCACATCATGGCCCCAAAAAAGAAAGCAGGATCTTCTAGCGATGCTGG